>VKHI01000084.1:9798-83540 GCA_015145745.1 Poterioochromonas sp. DS
TTCTTTCTTTTTTGGATTTAAACTGTTTGAATGCACAATTTGGAGCAGATTAACGATGACTACTATGAATGTCTCACCGCGGAAACAACCATTGAGCTTTTGGAAGCTTGCAAAGCAGGCAAACCCCCGGCGATGGGACGTTGGGGTTCCTTACCCATGAATGGCCAGGCAGGTTTCTATGAGTCTGTTTTATGCTCCCTAATGGTTTTCTTAATTAGGTTAGCTGTGAAGGACCTTTAGGGAAGACTTCACTTTTCGATTCTATCCCCGATGCGGCGTCTCTCTTCCGAAAGGATGAGTTGACCCCTAAGGTAAGGAGAAAACGCGGAGACCTTTCTAATAGTTTCACAGTGGTTCGTTGTTGTTCTTCTTAAATGTAGGTGAATCCGGCGGATGTCAAGAAGTCTATGGGATATTAGAGTTCAAAAAGCGCTTTTACTGCTTCGCGTTTTTTCAATTTGACCCAACAAACTAAGTTAATCAAACTTTGCAAGTTGCATCATCCGACTAATATCAACGAATGGAAGTGGACTTCACTCACGGTCTGCCAGCGCCAGCACCGTACGGTGGTTGGCTAGAAAAGAAAGGGAGCCTTAGGAAGAATTGGAAGCTCAGGTACTTTTATCTCGCTGATGGAATACTCAAGGTGCGATTCTCATCTCATATCCACTTTGGAAAGATTGGCCTAATTCGCTCATAGTATTATGGAAAGGGCCCATCCTCTTCTTCTTCTCCCACAGAAGGTGGTGATTTGAAAGGAGATCTTTCCTTATTAGGTGCGGAGATTTCAATCTTCGAAGGATTGCAATTACATATAACATTACATGGCGAGAAAAAAGCAATTTTTTATGTTCGAGCAAAAACGAATAAAGAGGTAACATAAAGTGTTTCTGTGAATTCTTTATCTTTAAAATTCTAAAAGGCGAATGATTGGCTTATGGTACTGCAGAGGCAAATACAGTATCAGAACACAATAGCTCTACAAAATGGTTCAAGGTCACCAGAGATAGTCGAGTGGTATTATCAATATCAAACTGAAACTTGTCGAAAGAACATTTTTCTTCAAAAATCTGTTGAAGTTTACCTCCATTTCGGCCAATCCAGCACAGTTTCCATATTTCATATAACGGTAGGTGTTTCTAGTTTCATTTATTTTCATTTTAAATTCCAAATTCAGATGAATGAAGAAAAGACAGGTTTAGTTTTAAGTATTATCGGAACAACTAAAAAGTTTAATCGTTTGGAGAGTATTAACAATGGCAGAATAATCATGTTTACAGACATTGCTGGAGTTAAGCTGACGTCTGGTTGGGAATTGTCAAACAATAGATTTCTCTTCGATCTTAAAACTGCTGAGGATGAACTTTCATTTGAAATGGATGCGTTTGGAGTCACATGGTTACAGGGGGTCCAAGAGATGGTCTTGCTAACCAAAATTCCGAAGCCGTCTGCGAGAAGTGTATCCATTTCCCCCGCTGGGAGAGTCATGTCATCAAATATGAATTCGTTGATAGAATTCAGCTCCAATTCCGGAGCTGTTTTTACATGTTCTAACGACGTTCAAATGATTTTAGAGGGGTTTAATCGTGTTACTGGCAAAACCCCGATTATTCTCGAAATTAGTTCCAGATTAAATACAATCCTGAAGTTGATTCCTGATTTGAGGTATAATCGAGAAACAGGATCTATTTTTGGAGAAAGAATTGAGGAAATAATCCGAATTCTTGGTGATACGGAAAACGGTATTTTGTTCGTTTCGCGAGAGTCTGACAAGTCTTTAATCAATTTCCATTTGTCAACATTGAACAACAAGCTTAACGATGCTGTTCAATACTTTTTAATTCAGTGTAGGAGTGGATGGTTAATACAGAATCTGAACTCAAAACCTACAGAGATGATGCGACAGAAGATTGAACATTTCGATTACGAACTTACCACGATAGTAAATATTTTGATCAAGGCTTTGGGACTCAGTCCTACTCTCCTGATGGATAAAAAAGAGTACACTATGACTGTTGATATTAAGAAATCAATCGAAGCATTGGGCGGAATCGAGGCAATTTATCACGATGTAGCTAAGGAGCGTGCACTTGCGCGTTTAATTCAAGCCGAAGGACATGAGATTCATAACGAACTTGTCGAATTCATTAAACAGGGACAAAATGGAAGTGACAGTTTAACATCGGGACAAAGAAAGGGAAGCAAGGATCGCAATAAGTATCGCGTATCGATGGACCATTCGAATAGCAAATCTGTACGGCGATCCTGTTGGAGTTACATTTTCTGTTGTTGCTTTACGAGAGATGATGTCGATCCTGACAAGAGTAACTACCAATTATACGAAGAGAAGAATATTATCACAGTGAGCAGCAACACTAACCCAATACATTACAATTCACGAAGAAGTAGTCGAAGCAGAATGAGTCGAGGATCACAGGGGGTATCTCCGAAAGTGTCTTCTGAAAGAGATAATATTTAGTTGGGAATTATGTTCTTGACCTTGTGTGTCACTTCATTATGTTTAAATTTTTCCCTTTCATCGAAAATTCACCTCTGAATTGTTTGGAGTCTGTGTTCGCAATGTGCCGTTACTATTCGCCTGCTAAATAGTAAATTTTCAGTGCGCCTCACGAAGTAGATTTTTACCTCCCATCTAGAAAGAATTCGAATATACCGAGCCATGCGCTCATCTCGGAGTTTCTTGGAGCAAAGAAACCCCTGTAGAGCAAAGAGAATAAGATATCAATAAAGAATGACGTATTACCAAAACTAACTAACCATACAAGTATACGCCATTCCGAAGCAGATTAACAATATTCCTTGAACGAACGCTGCTTTGCTTATCAAGATATTGTGATATCGGACATCACCATATTCTTGAATGGTAAGGAGTGCAATGAAAATATAAAAAAGCCCCCGAGTTGTCCAATACTGCAACAGACTCGTCGTTCTGATTCCTTCAGTCCATTCCATCTCGCAAAAAAAACCAATCGCAGCAAATAACATTCCGTATAAACGGTAAAAGAACTCGAAACAACTGCCAGATTGGGAAAATGAAGTTGTCGCTGTTATGCAAAATGCATGCAGGAGAATGGTTGAAAACAGGCAAAGAGTTGTAAATACAGAGAGAAGGGAACAAAATTTTAAAAAGTATCCTTCCGATTGCTCGAAATTAGTCGGTGGATGCTGCTCCGATTCACTCAAGACTCTAACAGGGTGAGTGGAAAGCTCGAATTCAAAGTGATCCATGCCATCATCCAACTGGTGGGGGTGCGGGGGTACAGACTGGTAATAATTCCGCGTCTGTTGCATTTGAAGGGGAGGAAACCAATACTTTGCTTTATTTTACACCATACTGTTCTGTACTACCGACGAGCTACCGACAGAGGAAGTTTTGTTTGGTTGGTTACATGAAAGGGAACATGGAGCGCTCGCCTCAGAATGTAAATAAGCGACAGTTGTTTATTCGAAACCTCAGTTTTCAAGTGGATGAAGAAGTAAGCCCAACTAGAGCGTCTGAAGTTTCCTGAAACTGAAAGTTTTTGATCTTAGACACTCACCAAGTTATTTGAAGGCATCGGCCCATTGAAAAATGTTTCAGTTCCAAAGAAACCCGATGGTACATCAACAGGATTTGGATTTGTCAAATTGTAAGTTTATTGGAGACTTGAGATCTGTTGCTAAACACTACATGTAGTGCCTTAGAAGAAGATTGTGCGACCGCTCTGGAAAAGTTTCAAGGTTATTTACTTGACGGGAGAGAAATTTCATTAGACTATTTTACCAAAAGAGTAGTTGAAGGCAAGGAGAAAACAAAACCGGTCTCATCAAACACAGAGGTTTCGAATGAAAAAGAAGTAACTGGTGATGAACTTCCAGAAAATAACACAGAGGATAAAGCTGATGGTTCCCATATCCGTCATTCGCGACAAATTCTCGTCTATGGAGTTCCGATCGACGTAAACAAAAAGATTTTCAAGTCTGTATTGGCAAAGCATGCTAAGAATGTAATCGTTGAGTTGATTAAACAGGTAACTGAGAATTCTTTTGGAGTATTACTGCTAATATTAAATTATCAATCTAGGATAGTGAATTCGCAGAATTCGCACAAGTCATTTATCCTGTTGGGAAGGTCTTTCTGCTGACTGCACCATCAAGACCTGATGCTCAACGTCTCGCAACTACAATAAATGCCACAAATCTGAACAATTTAGGATTTGGGAAGTTCCAGACAACTCCTTCGAAGGGAGCGGACAGTGATAACAGTGATGTGGAGGATAGTCTGCAACAAGGACTTAAACTTGAAAATCAAATGAAAGAGAAATTATATTGCAGGCTGGTTTCGGATATTACTCCAATGACTTTAAGAAAAAAGAAATGTCGTATTATTATCAGAAATTTATCATTTCAAGCCAACGAAAGAAATATTTTGGATAAGTTGAAGAAATTCGGTCCGATAACTGAAATTGATTTACCACGTACCACAGTCGAGAAAACCAAGGGAGGAGAAAAATTGACGAAGGAAAGATCTAAAGGCTTTTCCTTCGTGTCCTTTCTGTGCAGTGCTGATGCAGAGGCGGCAATCAACAACTCAGGTGGAATTAAAATCTGCAATCGGGAAGTCGCGATGGATCTTTGTCTAAGTAAATCAGCGTTCGAGAAATATGGAAAACTGGACCAAAAACCTGAAGAAGACTGCAAGTCCCTTTCTTCCAACAGTTCCTCGGGGAGCAATGATGAGAGTAGAGATGTTGAGATTCAAGATGAAGTGCCTAACACAGATATGCTAAAAGGTGAGAGAAAACCAACTTCCGAAGTCTCTGATGTGTCAGAAGGGCGAACTGTATTTGTTCATGGAATATCTTTCGATACAACACCTGAAGATTTGCAAAGCTCCTTTTCAGTTTATGGGATGGTTGAATTAGCAATTATTGTTAAAGATAAAGTCACAGGATTGTCAAAAGGATCAGCTTTCGTGAAGTTCCGAAACAAAGATAGTGTCGAAATTTTATTGTCGGAATTATCCAAGAAAGATCTTGCAAATAAAAATACTTTGGAGATTAATAATCGCAAATGTTTTGTAAATATTGCTGTGAGTAAGTCAGATTTGAGTGTACTAAAGTCTTCGAAGCAACTAGGGAAGGACAAGAGAAACCTGTATTTAGCGAACGAAGGAATCAATATTATCGGTCAAAGTGAGACAATTATGTTAAAGCAAGATAAGGAAAAGCGAGCCAAAGCTCAAGCTGAAAAAAAGAAGAAGCTTCAGAATCCTATATTCTTCATTTCGAACAAACGCTTGTCAATCCGAAATCTTTCGAAGAAAGTGACAAATCATGAACTGAAAATTATTTGCCTGAAAGCTGTCAAGCGTGGCCTGATAGATAAAGGTCTTGTCTCGACAGAAGATCTGAAGAATCAAATTGTGGCAGAAGGTTTAAGTGCCATTCAGAGCAACGAAACTTCAAGCTCACAATTGGTGGATTTTTCCAAATTAACTTTACCTGCTTATGATTCCAAGAAATGTGTAATTTCCGCGAAAATTATGTTTGACGAAAACAAAATTCGAGACGGAAAACCTCAATCGCGAGGGTACGCTTTTGTTGAGTTTACAAACCACATTTTTGCTCTCGCGGCGTTAAGAGAACTCAACAATAATCCCGATTATGATTCTCTTTCAGCTATTCAAGATGCAACAGATACCAATGAAAAGGGGCGACTGATGGTGGAGTTTACTGTCGAAAATTTACGAAAAGTGAGTCCGAAAAACTTCCAAACTGTTCTTTTTTGATTTTTTTTCAGGTTAAAATTCTCAATAATCGTAAAGTCCAAGCAAAGGAAAGAGCTGCGAACCAAGCAATGGAAGTCGCTTTGGAGGATTTAAATGAGGGAGAAGAAGAAGAAGTGCGAAAAAGTAAGAAGAAGCGAAAGAGTGACGAGAGCATTGTAGAAAAGAAAAAGAAGCAAAAGATCCAAAAATAAAGATTTGAAGATCTCGATATTTTCTGGAAATCTTTTGATAGAAGAGCATCCAAATCATGTTAAGTCCTAGTTTGCTCGACAATCCTAATAATGATAAATGTGATGAAAATAATTTCACTGATACTCAGCAATCAAGAGATACCTCGACGAAAGAGGAAAAACCAGGAAAGACTGACGCAGACAGCAAGAAGCGAGGATATGTTATTCAAGAGATCATTACAACTGAGACAACCTATCTTCAGCGGCTCAAATTCGCGATCGAGTTTGTAATTAAACCTCTCAAAGAAGCGAGAATACTTAGTGAGGAGGATGTTGTCAAGCAATTCAACTTTTTGGAGCTTATTTACAATTTACACAATGATCATCGAATTGATGGGAGTCTCTCGCAAAATCTCAAATTTGTGGAGCTTTTTGATGCTATAGGACATAATATACAATGTTATTCGGATTATTTGGTTAACTACGAGCCCGCAATGCAACGAAGAGCTCATCTACTTATTTATAATAGGAGGTTTGCTGATTTTATTGAGAAAGTGGAGAAAGATCCGCAGTTACAAAATCAAAAGATCGAATCTTTATTGATTTTACCCGTTCAAAGAATCCCTCGTTACAGACTATTGCTTGAACAACTTTTGAAGTACACTCCGGAAGATCATGTAGACTATCACGTTGTCCAATCGGCCCTTCACAATATTTGTCAACTCGCAATGTACAATAATGAAGCTATCCGAGCAAGAGAAAACATGAACAAAATGATGGAAATCATGATGTCCATAGAACCTACTAGTCGCACGGATCTTTTAGCTGAGAAAGGGAGGAAATTCATAAAAGAAGGTCCACTGTTAAAACAGTGTCGGTGAGTAGATTCGAACAAAGAAAAAATTCAAACACTGACCCTATAGCATACAGACGGAGATACAAAGAATTTCAATTTTGGCTTTTAAGCGATCAGTTGCTGTATGGAGAGATGACGCCTCTGGGACTATTCACGCTGAATCGACAAATTTTGCTCGCTCGATGCAAAGTTTCTGTGTTAGAGGAGGGTGATACTGATGCCAAAACTGCCTTTATTATAGAATCTCCAGCGAAGTCTTTTAAGATCAAAGCCAAGTAAGTTTTCATGCTTCCTAATTCTGTTTGGTCATATCAATTTTAGAGATGAAATTGAGAAAACGGAGTGGTTGGAAGCAGTTCGAGATGCGGTAGAGAAGCAAAAAGTGATTAATCAGGACGAGAAGGATGCAGTTGCCCCGGTTTGGTAAGTGATTGATGTGGGGGTATCGAAATTCTCTAAAGTTTTGTAGGCGTCCAGACACGAAATCAGACAACTGCGAGTTGTGCGATGCTTTGTTCACTCTGATATTCCGACGTCATCATTGTAGAAACTGTGGAATTCTAGTATGTGACAATTGCAGCTCGAAAAGGTTTCGTCTACCTCACGTCGAGGAGAAGAAGGCTGTGCGAGTTTGTGATAATTGCTACGAATTCTTAAACCCATCTTCGCCTTCATCATCATCAACTAAGCCGTCTAGTATGGTTGTTGCAGTAAATGAGAGCCCAGATGAATCCGAAGAAGAAGAGCTTCTTGAATACAGACGGGAAAGTGTGGATGAGGAGCAACTAAACGACTTCAATGATTTCCTTGATAAGAATGCGGACATGTTTGATCCTCAAATTGAGGTAGCCTTGCCAGAAAATGTGATGAAGTCCGTCCAGCGCATGACACCTCCACCAAAGCCTCCGAAGCCAAACCGTGCAACACTGAATAATATTGGTACAGAGCCGTTTATATCATCGTCTACAGCCATCCGAGAGCCTCGAGCCACGATTGCTGCTCCGAATCGCGCACAGCCCAACCGCCCTCCTCGGAAATCGCTTATCAATAGCATCACTTCAACAGTATTAAGGCCTACAGGTCTTCTACAAACCTTGGTGGGAGGTAGTTTTTCGTCAAATGGTGATTCGACCTCTGCAGGTGGTTCTGTAAGCGAGCAAAAGAACTTGGAACCTCGTTTGAGAGAGGATCTAGTGAAAGAGCCCTTAACACTTTCCCCCAAAACCTCAACTGCAGTTGTTGTTAGTCCGGCTCCCTCAGGTTCTCCAAACTCGCCGGAGAACACGAGCCCTCGTCCAGCGAGGAGAACTAATGTTTTCCTTAAGCCTAACCCGTTATTGGCTGAGCTAAGTGCAAAGATCGAGAAAGAAGTACAAAAAGCGAATGAAGTTTGAAGACTATAATTTATATTTGCGAGTGTGAGAGCAGTAAGAACACTTGCTCATGAAACAATGATTACGAAATCAGATAAGGCTTTCTATTGTTCTTCAGCTTCCTCATTGTCCTCGTCTTTGCTGCTGTTTCTTTGTTTCTTATTGTTTTTGTGTTGAACCACAGTCCAATCGTCCTGTAATCAAACACATTTATTGGGGAACGATAACTTGTAAATAATGTGCATCTTACCTCTGAATCGTATTGTCCAACTTTTCCCTTCGTGTTTGTAACTGATGCAGGAAGGTATTTCTTGAGGAGGGTACCAATCTTTTGAGAAGTTTGTAACTCGGGGAAGCATGCGTACAGGACGATGAGGCCAACGAGAACAGTGGACAAGAAACTGTAAATCACCAGAGACACCGTCTCGAGGTCATAGTCAGCCTGCGGAGAGTATAACTCCACGGTCTAGAATAATTAAATTAAAACAACAAAAAATTCTTCAGTCAAGCTTGTCACCTGATTAAAGAAGGTTGTGGAGAATGCTTCTGTCTCTGATTCATAGAAAACTGTAATAGAGAGCTGATAATCAACAGGTTCAAGGTCTGGATGAAGCTGAAAGCTATACTGCATAGTGATCTCCTCATCACTCTTAACAACCATGCCGATAGGCTTGTAAGAGTAATTTTGGAAATGATGACGGAAATCGTAAGGAGAATTCAGAGAACCCATAATGGCTGAAATATTGTAGTATGAGGCACCCTTATTTCCGAAGTGGCACAAGGTCGTTACAACTTCACCAATGGGTAATTTTAAATCGCCATGCGAAGGAAAATAGAAAGATGTGGAAATATCTTCGGATTGACTTGGCATATCAGTTAAAGGATGCTTAAAGATACGTGGATCCTCATTTCCCTGTGCATTTTTATTCTCACCTTGTTGTGCAAAAGCTAAAAGAACAGTGAAGCAGAGAATCAAGGTTGCGAGCAGTTGCATCTTATTGTTTGTTGTTTGTTGTTGTTTGATGTGCGGCTATAAATGACTTTCTGCCATGCAAATTTATAAAAACTAATCACTCTCGATAGAGGAGGAGTGATTTGAATCACAATCAGAGATGTCAAAAGAAGAAACGAATGAAGATGATGATGATGTTACCGTCTATCAATTTAAGATTATCTTATTAGGGGATGGTGCTGTTGGGAAGACTTCCATTGCTACAAGGTTTACTGAAGACAAATTTTCACAAAATTATAAACAAACGATAGGAGTTGATTTCTTTATAAAAAGAATCAACTTGCAATGTATGATTTTTCTTTCCATGATCATCTAATTTTTCTTTTATTCTGTAAATTTTTAGCAAATATTCAGATCGCTTTGCAGATTTGGGATATTGGAGGACAAGTAAGTTGCGGTGTAACGATGTCTTACCGCACTCACAGGCTTTCTGTAGTCGATAGGAAGTAAAATGTTAACCAGTTATATATCTGGAGCCGATGCTGTGCTACTTTGTTATGATATCACAAACTACGAGAGCTTCGCTAATTTGGAGGATTGGTATCGACTAGTGATAAAAGCTTTCGAGAATCGTCCTCTCCCTTACCTCGCGCTTTGTGGAAATAAATGTAAGATCATTAAGATTGAACTTGGCTCAATTCATCTCTTTTCGGACAGATGATCTCAGACATCTTACTGCAGTGCGTAGCACACAGCACTCCAAGTTCGCTGACGAGAATGGGATGGCTGCCTTTCTGCTCTCAGCAAAGAATGGAGACCAAGTAAAGCATGCTTTCTGGAAAATATCCGCGAGTTTAGCTGGTATACCGATTGTTAAATTTGAACAAGAGGGACATGCGGTGGTTGTACCGGCAACAATCCTCGATTATAAAAGGTAATCTTTGAGAGAGTTATGATCATTCTCATTCTAATTTCTCTTCAGACATGACGAAGCTGTACATGGTGGGACAGTGCCGAAATACAACAACCATCGGAACAATAACTGTATTTTATCTTAGGCAGATCAGGGTTCCACTTAAACTTACGAAAGCTAGAGATTATTGTATGTATATTTAATGTATGTCTGAGATGTGAAGATTACCCAATCGATTCACTTCTTTTCTTCTCTCTTTTTTCTAACTTCTTCGCGTTTCGCTATGAAAAATATTAATAAGAAGGTTGAGCTTGTATCAATATATTAACCTTGTGCAGCAGCCATTGCCTCTTGCATATTTACACCACTTCGCGCTTCTTTCCCCTTCGCGCCTCCGCCAGAATTCTGGGAGAAAGATCATCCAATCTGAGATAAGAAGTTCCGTCATGTCTTTACCTTACTAGCCGCAGCTTTCTCCATATTCCGCTGGCGTGCCATCGCACTCTTTTGGGCGTTACCTCCTCCCATCTTGCGAAGATTATGATGTTCTCAGACGTGAAAGAACGAAGAAAAAAAGAACAAATAGAAAAGGAATGACGTTCTGGCGGCATTTGAATATCGCCGGCTTACCTTTGAGCGGCGGTTACTTTTTGTTCTTTTTCGATGCTTTGACGGTAAAGTAGTGCGAGACAGAGCCTGGAAGCTCAATCACAAAAGACTATGGCTTTTCTTCGTGTGAGATACCGTCCAAAACCAATACAACCAGAGTTGGTAGAAGCGAAAGGTAACCTGCTTCCAAATTGCTCCACGCCGGTCGTAATTTACTCTTTAGCAAATGTCTCTTTTTCCACTGCCAAAAAGGAAAAGCCACCAGATTTTGATCCTTACGCTGAAATCAAAAAGATTACCAGTGAAGACCCCGTTTTTCTTGCAACTCATACACAGAAAAAGCGCGTCGAGGTGATTGTCGAATCCGATGAAGCAAATTATCGCAGGACTCATCACCCAACCATCTATGAGAGAGTTGAAATTCAAAAAGAATGGGTAACTCAACAACTTCAAGACGAAAAATTTGCGACAAAGCGAGAAGCTTTGGTAAGAAAAACAGACAAAGCAATGCAGAAAATGCGAAATTCTCTCAACGAAACTCCAACGCCGGGCGAAGATGTCGAATATGATGAAGGCCTTGACGATGATTTAGATGTTCTCCAAGAAGAGGACGATAAAATGGAGGAGATGAATGAAGAGGTGAAGACTATGAAGGAAACTCAGAAGAATCTCAAGGAGCAATTTCTCGCCATCAAAGAGAGAAAGCTCATTATCATGAGGAACTCCGTTATCTTCCACAAAGAAAAAACTTCTTCAGAGAAGAGAACTATGTTCTTGAAGATGTTCTTTGGATTCCCAGTGAATCAGAAGAATAGTAAGAACACTACCTTTGTCACAGACTGGCTCATCATCGGGAGAAAAGAAGTGGCAGTAAATTTACAGGCCTTGCTTCAATTGAACGTGACACATATCTTGAACATGACAAATGATGTGAAAAGTGCGTTTAACAAACATTTTATGTATGAGAAAATTGCCGTAAGGGACAGCGAGGAAGAGGACATAGCAAAACACTTCACACGAATGATTGCTTTTATTAAGCGCTGTGAAACAAGTAAAGGCAGGGTATGTCCAGAAATGGTCGAATGAACTTATTCGTTATTTTAACCAATCTTATTTTATGTCAGATCTTCGTCCACTGCTTGGCTGGGTCTAGTCGAGCTCCCACCGCCGTGCTTGCCTATTTGATCACAGAAAAGCGAATTCCTTTGGTAGATGCCTACAATTATATCACTTCTTTGAGATCATTTGTTCGCCCTAATAATCGATTTTTGTTTCAATTAGCTATGTTGGAGGTAATCATGATATCTTCAAATCTTCGTAAGTATCTTTGCCTCACTTCCCATAGGTGCAGTTAGGTGAGGGTTGTTCAGTCTACTTCCATCGAGATTGGAGATTTTATGAGTTCAACGTGTTTCGAGCTGAAGGAGTACCTGAACGTGAAAGCATTGGCCTTTATCGTACAATCCGCCTTCTCTTTGCGCATAAAAAGGAAGATATCATTGGAGAAGAAGAGGGGACATGAGAACGATGTATGAAATTGATTGTGTAGAATTTGTAAATGCCTGTAAGAATATGTAACTAAAGCCCAATTAATCCTATGAAGACCCAGCAAGTTCTTCGCTGCCAGGATCTAATTGGTTCGATTTAAACCTTCTTTCATCAAAAAATAAAGCCTCAATCTTCCTGCCACCAAAGAATCTACCTTGCAGATCTCTATTAAGTCGGTAGTGTCATTAAGCCTTACCACTTTCTCGAGATTACGGAAAGGTACCTTACCTCAATCCTTTAACCGCTGCTTCTTGAGTCTCGAATTCCACAAAGACTCTCACTACTTCAGAAGATGGACACGAAGGAAAGGCTCGATTGTCAAGTAAGTAGATCTCACATCGTAATACACTTCCATATTTCGCGCATTCTGAAATCAATTCATTTTTCAGCGCCTCATCCACATCCTTTTGATCCACAAAATTCTTGAGGAGAAGGACTTTAGAGGGCTTCGAAATCGCTGAGAACTTTCTTTTTCTCTGTAGACTTTGTGCAGATTCTGATGTATCCATCAAAACTGTATCATCAAACTGATTGGTTTGAGAGAGATCTGGCTCAGCTACAGGTTCGTTATCCTTGATCTGTTGCGTCATCCAGGCAGGGAGATTGACGACACCTCTTCCTCTTCCTCTCCCTACTCCTTCACTGGACAAGCTGTTCGAATTGACAGCTCGAGATGAAGCACTTAATTCCAATAATTTCTTGTAATCTTGTTTCTCTGCAAGTTCTCGCTTCTGGTTCTCGAGCTCTACTCTCTGTCGCTCCATCTCCTCCATCTTTCGCTTATTATCCTCTGCAATAACGCGAATCCTCTTCTGCTCATCACATTCGGCACAATACTGCGAGTAATCATTTGGACGACGAGGGTCGTAAGGGTCTGTTACGTCGAATGAGTCGTTGTTATTGAACCTCACTTCCTCAAAGACAACCTCAATTTTTAATCCTTGATCCTCCTTAAGGGTTGGAGCAGGAGAAGCCAGGGTGTTGAGAGGATTACAGTCTTTTTCACGCACAAAGCTTGCTGATTCATTCTTCGCGGAGTTGGAAATATTTGGTGCGGTGGACGAGGAGGTTTGACGTGGTTTAAACATTAATGAAGATGGAATCAATTTTGTCTTTGAAACTGCAATCTTGGTTGGTTTAGTTTGATCAGGTTCATTCGACTTTTGGTCTTCTTCTCTTGTAATTTGATTTGTTTGTAAAACATTCTTCTGCTCAGATTTACTGATCCCTGACGCCTTTTTGACTTCTAACAATTGAGTAGAGGATTTTAGCGAGTCTTTCAGAAGGAACTTATTGCTCTGATCAACCGCGCTTGATCCGGTGGCAGCAGGAGGAAGGTCTCCATACAGATCGTCCATTCGAGATTTGGTGAGTTGACTACTTTCTTTTATTTTACGTGATATGTCTCCTGTGATCGATCTTATTCATATTAATATAAAGTAGTATGATGATCAAATATCAGAACTCCAGAGCGTACGTGAACTGTGCGTTTTGACGTGAACTGTGCGATTTTTGCATGATTTTTAACTCTTTTATCATTGAAGATCTATTGACTTTTCTCAAGATCTAAAGAATGTTTTTGCAAGTTTTCTTTTGCTTTACAGACAAAGGTAACACTATGATCTATTCTATGAGTTTTGTTTGAAATCGTTGGGTACATGCACGGTATTATCTCATCCAGCAGAAGACGAACACATACTCAAAATTATTTTCTTGGTTTCCTCAAGATTACTCTCATCTCGATGTGAAATCTCTCATATTATTATTTAATAGTCGTAGTGAACTTCATTTTGACGGGCTATCGTCCTTTTATCTCCTTATTTGAACATCAACAAAGGGTGAAGGACTTGCGAGCGTTAGTACTGAGGGAGGTTGGGAAAGGTGGAAGTTGTTCTATCAAGCTAACATGTATATGAATATATCGTGAACATCAATTGCAATCATGTGAAGCAGAAATAGGGACCAAAGCACGAATATATCATGAAGTTCTTGACTTGTACGTCATTCCCTTCATGTCTGTTGACAAACACAATTACAACAGCAATAGTAACAAAAAGTTGATGGATTTAGTGACCTCTGTATTTCTTCTTTGCATTTTCGATGATATTTTCTCTCTCTTCTGCTGCCTTTGCTTTCTTTTCTTTTGTTTCCAACCGACGTTTTTCCCTCTTGATCTTTTCAGCCTCTTTTTCCTCCACTGATTGATTCCTTTTTGCTTCCTGGGCTTCTTCTTTCTTCTTCTTTGATAATTCTTCGGTTTCTAAAGACTGGACAGCTTTCTTGAACTCTGATTTTTCCTTTTTGGATAGTTTGCTTGAATTCATCACTGCATGAGTTTCGACGTCACTGGACAGGCGATTGTTGCGACGATGCACGGTATTCGGGTTGGTTAGCAACACTGCGCGTTGGTTAGAGATCGCTTTATGATCTCTAGCCATAGCCTCTGGGTGGTCAAGAGTTGGGATCCCAGAGTCAGCGTGGCAGGAAACCTTGCGCGCGAAAGACAGCAGCATCATCTTTAACCTTCTCTTTCATGACAGAACGCAATGTTTCAGGTATGGCTTCATAAGATAAGTCCATCATTGTATCAGGAGAAAAAGGGTAGAAGCCTGTACTGGCAAAGCCCTCTTGGTTCATAGAGTCGGTCATCGTCTCGTTTATGGCCATTTTCACTGCAAGTATCCCAAACACAAGCCGATCTTTCACTGAAGAAGGTAAAGTAATATTAAAGTTGTTCTCAACTCGCTGCAAGATACCCTTAAGCTTCATTTCAAGTAAAGGTGAGGCTCTCACATCATTTGCACTAACAATTGATTTTAACCTACGTTTCGCCGTTTTAAAGATCGGGGAGCGGTCTAAAGGTTGCAGTATACCACTGCATGATGCACTAAGCTTACCAATATGAATATTGTGCTCTTGTAATGACTCCAAAATCTCTTCATTAAAAATTTCATCTAGTATAATCGTTTCGCCATCGCAGCTCGCAAATGCTGTCAACGGCATATTATCATCATCCACAAGATTCGCATTCACACGAATTTCATTTATCAATTCAATTACTTGTTGCTCAAGGAACCATCGGTATACAATATCATTCGCGGATCGGTTATGGCAAAAGACAATGTATCCAACACTCAAACCATCTCCTGAATAATTTAATCCGGATTCACAGAATATCTCCCCGTAACCGGCGGGAATACTCTCAATCCCAACTATTAAGACTAGAGGGGCCGTGTTTCCGGCCGCATTGGCCAGGTGAAGCCACTTAATCGCAAAGGGGAAAGGGTCATCGGCTACGACTGAAGGTGGTATCAAAAGATTGTCATCCTTCACTACGTACACAGGTTGATCGACTCCAGGAGTATTAATGATAAAGGTGGTCGCGTCCCAGTTCCAGATTAGCTCAGGAGGGAGATTTTTCGAGTAAGCTTCAGCCATTACCATTGTCGAATAAATCATCCGAGGATCACTGCACGCTTTATCGCGCACAGGAGTAATTACCTGAGGAGATCTTTTAATTAAATTTAATTTACTAATATATTCTTTAACTAATCGAGGGGTTAAATTGATCTTATGTCTTCCTAATCGACTTGAACTGGCATCTGCATGCCTTTGAAATATTTTTGTGACTTCAGTTTGATTTGGAGCCTCGTGATTCAAACGACGAAATTCCTTGATGTCTTTCAATGCATCTGATATTCCTAAGTCATCTATTGCTGCAGGAGCTCCTTCACGGTCGCGTAATGGTTGACCTTTCTTCAGGCGCAAAACCCAATTGCGAAAGGTATTGCCTGGAACTGAATATCTCGCTGCGAAAGTCTCCATAGAAACATCTTTTCCCTCAATAAGTTCTTGGTTATAGTGATAGATCATCTGCTTCTTCTCCTCCACCGTGAAAGGGTGGGTGGAAAGATTCGGGTAAACGCGCTTCTCCCTCAACTCCAAAGGTTCAAAGATTCCTATGATTTAAGTGGGCATGATCATCAAAGTTATGATCAAAGGCAAAGTCTTTTACCTAATTCAGTCATCAGACTGGTTTTAAAGCACCTCTGAAAAGAGAAATGAAGGTTTGCAACAGATGATAAAAGAGTTAAAAATCATGCAAAAATCGCACAGTTCACGTCAAAACGCACAGTTCACGTACGCTCTGGAACTATATTGATAGAAAAGTAAATATTTGTTAATTTACAAACTTGTGAAACTGAAAAGATTGTCTGAAATTGGGGATAGATAGACTCTCTTTCTCTCTACTTCGCTTTACCACTAACACCGCGAGGAGTCAATACGATCGGACAGAAACCAGAAGATGCAGCTGGAAAAGGACTACCATACTCACAATAACTCGGGGGAGGTCTATTCGGTGCCAAAGGGGAAAGCATAAAAGGCAGAGGAGCTACGCTACCTCCGACTGGCAAAGAGAAATAGGGAAGGAGGAAACTATTCGACGAATGCCATGGTAATGGGGGACTAAACGGAGAGGAATAAAATGAGGGATCCAGTGAATTCGATGGCCAAGAGGGATAGTAGGAGTTAGGATATGAAATATTTTGCGTTTGCTCACGATAACTGTAGATGTTAGTTGTTGCACTGTCACCAGAGTCTGAATCCGTTCTCGTTTGATTCGTCTCTAAGATATTTTGTGTGGTTGAAAATGCACCAGTAAGTTGATTGAAAACAGTTGTTTCGGTGCCTGTAACTAATTCGGATTCTGAAGAACTGGAAGCTAAAGTTGGTGTTGAAAGAGGATTCATCAACCTTTGATCAAACATCAATGCATCGTATCCGTAAAAAGGCGCACCAGTGTAGTAAGGCGGGTAAATGGGAGAAAGGTTGTGATGTTGCATGTACGAAGAAGCAACTGGAGCACCTGGAGTTAGACGCGCCGGTCGCTTTCCCACCACTCTTTCCTTGTCGGTGAAGGTCGTCTCGATAGTTAGGGGCTCCTTAATTCCATCATTCGATCCACATGGAACAGAGACAATACTTTGACTGACATTTTGATCTTTCTCTTTAAGTTCTTCCAAACCTCCAGGGAAATATCTTTGAATTAAATTGATAACTTCCGGATCGTGCTGAGCCATAAGCTGTTTAACCAGCTTATGGCTGACCTCACATTTAAAATGAATGTCATCGACTAAAGAATCCTTTAATTCCTCAGTACATTTCAAGGAAGAAAGGATTCCTGATACATTCGGAGGAAAATGAACGAAACCATATCCGCGCTGCGTCTTATTTTCCTAAGATGAAATCCTTACAAAGTAACATCACCAGGTATAAATATCACCTTATCTAACTCAAACTTTTTGACAGTTATATCAAGGACTTCCCCATACTTATTGAATACCAGTCTCAAGTTGTCTTCAGTTATCATTTTGTCAATCTATCGCAAATATAAGAAAGGGTATCTTCGGAACAGCCGTCTCACCTGATTTGTCGAGTAGGTCACGTGGATAGATGAAGAATTATTTCCATGACCGTCTGAGATAGACATTGGGCCAGTTACTCCTTTACGAATCTTGTGTGATGCCCAGCTAATTCTAAATAAAAGAAAAATATCATGAGGTTGAAAAACACATATACAACAATCGCAATTTACCTCAAAGGGCGACCACACAATAATTTCCCATTCATCTCTTGCATAGCTTTGATTGCGGCACTGGAAGCAGCGAACTTGATGAAGCCATAACAGAGATTTTTATTGGTTTCCTCACAGCGCATCACTTTCGCCTCCAAAACCGTGCCGTAGGAGCTAAACACCTTAACAAGGTCATTTTCTGTACAAAAAATTGATAAATCACCAACAAACAAAGAGGATTTGTTGTTCATTTGATTGAGATAATTTGTTGATGAGGAGGATGGTTGCTGCATGATATCACAAAACAAGTGAACAACGTGCGATAAAAATCTGTAAATCAATAAGTGAACTATGTAAAGGGTAACACCTATTAATTGTGTTCTGTAGGTGAAGTGCGGCTTGTTGCTATTAAATTGTGAACAATCTTCTTCTATTGTAGTGACAAATTTAACACCAGAAATTCGCTGATGAAAACGTCAATTCGAGATGATTCTACAGCTACTGCTCAATTCAATGATTCTCTTTCACATGGAGTGAGTAACTCGTAATAATCTTTCATTGAAAAGCGTTACTTCCATTCATTGGGAGGTCGATTGCCTTTCTGTCATCGAAGTGTTAGACCTGAAGAAAGTGTCGAATGTTCGGAACTTTCATTTCAAGCTCTTCCCAATTCAAGACGAACGATTTCACTTCTTCACATTTCATACCTACCCAAGATACACTTGAACTTCAAGGAAAGAAAATGAAAACTGAAATCTAAACTGAAATGAACTGAAATGAACTGAAATGTTATTCTTTTTGCGTAAAATTACGAACACAGATATTCAATATTACAAACTATTACTCTTCAAGAGCAATTCGAAAGGAGTAAGATCCAACTTTTGAGCGTGATCATATATCAACTTAAAGAAGTGATTGATGGTTTGGAGCGCTTGTCGTGCTTGCTCCAAGTCATTATCGTCTGCAATCTTTATGCGGACTAATTTCCTCACTCCATTAGCCCCAGCGACCAGGTAATGCACCTGCCTTTCTGTCAACTTTCCTCGAAATTCTTCAGGCATGCTTTCAACGACAGAATGTGGTGTCGAACATTGTGTATCTATGCGAGTATTGTTGTCATACGGCAGTAACCAACGAGAAAGTGCTCCTCTCAAGACATTTAACGATTTGGCAATACTATTCATCTAATCATGGGGAAGAAGAACTTCAGATTTGAAGGATATTGTAGTTATGACAAACCTGATCCGTAAAAATGATCCCTGCTTCCGCAGCAGCAACACAATACAGCATATCTTCTTCAGATTTTATTGGTTTTCGCAGTAAGAGTGAGACCTCCGTCCATCTAACAAGCAATTAGATCCTGATTTTTGAAAAATGAAAAAATGAGGCTCCGACCTGTAATCGAGATCTGTCGACCAAACTTGGTTTCCTTTCTCATCTCCTTCTTCCTTACTCTCTTTCTGTATTGGAACACTTCTGACGCGTCTCCTCCGAGGACCAACAGGTTTAGATTTTTCTTCTTTAACTCTTTCTTCTTCATTGGATACAACATCGCTTTGATTCTCGTTTTTACCATTTAGTCTTTCAAACGTATCTCCATCCTCAACTTTCTCTTTCTCTAGTTGCTTTCTTCGAATTATCTTCCTTGCTGGCTTCCTCGATTCAAAGTTTGAGTTATTCCGACTAGAATTATCCCCATCCACGGAGGGAGATAGAAGATTTGGGACTTCTAACATATCACCGCTTGCTAACGACCGTGGAATCTCGTTTCCACTCAATCCTTCTTTAGAAATTTCAGTATCACGCTGCGGTGCTTCATCAAGAGAATGACGTCTGCGCAAAATCATGAGGCACCATTTTCAAAATTAGAAAATAAATAAGAATACCTTCCATTAAGTTGCTTCAATCGATCATTTCCTTTCTTTTTTGTCCTAGGAACAACACTTGACGACTTCTCCTCATCAGATGTAAGATCTCGAAGAGGAGAAGGTTTCACATCATCAACATTACTGATGGTATTTCGAGCTTTTCTATTTTCATTCTTCTTTCCTGATACGGCAGTCTTATTAGACCCCCCTCGAATTCCATTGCTGCGAGGGCTTTGATAGGTATTACTTTCAGAGTCTGACAAATGACCAGCTTGGTTAACATCCTTTTTAAATTTTCCGTTGTTGATGTTATTTGCAACGTTGTGGTTACTATCATCAGAATCGGCACCTGAAGAAAATCCAGCTTTCTGTCGTCTGCGAACTGCTGCTTGACGGACTGATTTAACATGGTTCAGGTTTGTGGATGAGGCTACGTTGCTATTTTCAATTTTATTCTCTGAATTCTCAATTATAGCATTTTCCTTCCTGCTGAAGTAACGAAGGTTGCGATGGTTTGCCGAGGATACTTCGTGGTCATCATCACTCGAGGAAGAAACCAATTTTTTTGTTGGAGTTTGCTTTGCAAGACGCTTGATTACCGGGATATGCGAATTATTCGAGAGTTGAGTCACAGGTCCACTCCATTCATTTACTTCCTCATCGATAGGATAAATATATGGAAATTTTGGGTTCCAGTTACGATCCATGGAAATAGCGGTATGATCTCTTCCTCTTTTCGACTCTGAATCGACAACGGTTGAAGACGTTGATTGCATGGAATGATTCAATATACTACGGTTGGATGGGGAGAGCATTTGGGTTTCCATGGATTTTTCAAGTTGCTCTATTCGCTCCAGCTGGCGCTGCAAAGCCTCCACTTCTCTCTCTAACTGGGCATTCTGGGTGAAGCTGATAACTTTCTGTCGTTGTAATCCCAACAATGCTTCATTTCGTTCATCAATACGTTTTCCCCGATCCTTGTAAGAGTTCTTTCGTTCAAGCTTGGGATTTTTGCGGGGAGAGAGCGGAGAGAAGGGACCGTCCACAGACAGCTGAGTTGTCATCGAACCAACTTCATCTATCTCCCAAAATTTTGCTAAGGCCTCAGCTATACCAATCTCTTGCGCGTGTTTGATAGAGGGAACATATTTCTCTGACAAACTATCTCCAAGCGAAACAGCGGGAAGGTCAGTAATTTGATCGGAGGGGAATATCTTCACAGCGCTACTTCTCAGCTCCTCTGTATCATCATGTGTTTCCTCAATATCTTCTAAATCATTGGACGGAGCCTTTCGTGCAACCTTCAATTTCAAGGAATCCTCTGCAGAAGATTCCATTTCGATGTCAGAATCACCATCTCCTCCCACCTCGTCATCACCGTAAGATAAGACCGAGGTAGTTTCATCTATATTGTCCACATTGTTTGAGGTATTTAAGTCATCATCAACGAATTCCTCAACAGTCATGGTTTCCGATGTCTTAGCTTCTCCGTTGTCTTTTCGGTGCTTTTCCATGTAACTCCATAACATCTCCAAATCATGATCATTGAGCTGCGCCATAGAATTGTCTATATTCTTGCCATGTGTTTTAGCTGAAGCAACTGCCAAAAGAACATGTCGCTTGAAAATTGGGAGTTGAAATTCCCTTAGAGGGGAAAACTCATCAGGGCGATCCTCCTCATAGCCTCGAACAGCCTCCATCACAATAGCTGCATGTTTCGTCTTATCGGGTTGTAATTGTTTTGCAGCAGCAGCTCCCATATTTTCCGGACAAATCACAACATAAAGAGATAAAGAGATGTCTTAGTCGATCAATTCTCTTCTAAAAATTGAAAACTACAAATTTCACGAAAATTCGAAATCCGTCCTTTTTCATAAAGAGGAAACAATTAACACTCCGAGAATTATACAGTAGAGTAAGTTTCAAGATTAATTTAAACTATTCATATCTCTTATTGACAAAATTAAATCTTCCTGAAACAACTTGCAAGAGAAAACCACTTGTTTGTTCAAGAGGCAAAAGAGTACTCAGCATAGCTAAAGCTTGATCGGTTACCATTCTACTCACCTCATCTTCCATATCATGTAAAGTTAAAGCACCAGCGTCAGAATCAGCGATTAGGACTTCAGTTGCGATATAATCCGGAGCGGTAGCCTTTTTCTCATCAGCTTCCATGACTATGTTAGATGTTGTCCCACTGCTGCTTGGAGCTAATTTAGGCATTATTCCAGGAAGCTTTGTCCTCCCAGAGGCAATCGAAAGAAAAACATTATGAGCCTTTCTTCCAAACCCACACATTTGAGCCATCGCGTTTTCTACGAGAATCATCACATCAGCAAAGTATAAATTTCGCAGCTTCACTTACCAATATTTCTTCTGACTGCGATCAAAGAAATTTCATCTAACCGAATATTTTCATAGTCAATCTCCTTCCGATTTGTGTGTTTGAACCACCAAGACAGCGAGATATTGTCTGTTAAAGCTTCCATTTGATGAAACCAATATTGAGGGATATAGAGGACATCACCAGGCTCTAAATCAGTATACAGCTCATGCATCCCAACTTGTTGAAAAGCAGGAAATCGAAATCGCTCTTCCTCATTTTCCAGATAAGTAGATCCCGGGATTGGTGGTAGTGTTATCTGACACTGTCTATCTCGAGGGTGGCCGTTCGGATAGGTGTAAAGACCATGCCAGTATTTAGGTGAAAATATTCTGACTCGTTTTCGACCCTGCAGTTGAGTAAAGATATTCTCTTGTTCATCATAATGTAAGGGGGTGGTATATCCTTCACAACCACATAAGAGAAGATTGTGCGTAAGTTCGCTCCAACCAGCGAGTAATTTATAAAGTGCAGCAGTCTGCAAGGAAAACTTTGAGTACTCCTCCAAAATCTTTGAACCCATTTCAGCAACAAGACTTTGATGAAGGTAGTGGTATGTTCTTTCACTTTCAGGGCGTTGCTCCTGCTCTTGAATAGTAAGAAGAAACTCCCTGAATGTAAGGGACAACTTGGAGGTTGGAGGGATAAAATCATATTGATAGGTGTTTTTTGTAGTATCCCAATAAGGAAATTGTTTAGTGTTGGAAGTATAAACATCACAAGGAAAATCTTCTTTGAGAAAAGAGTTGATGCTTTCTAATGTCCAAGTGGAATAAGCAGGGTGGATAATAGGACATTCTTGTAATACGATTGGCAATCCCTTCTTGATAGAATTAAAAGCTTCTTCAGTTTTCCAATGCACCTTCCCTATCTCCATTTTCTCGAGAATGAAACGGAATTCTAAAGCGAGCAGCATCTCTGGATAAGGCAGACTGCACCAACCAAAGATAAAATCAATTCGAATGAAGTACTCTTACCGCCTTAAGAGATCATGTGGCAATATCTATAGCAATGGAAATGTCATCTTTACACCAGATGGAAATATTGCCCTCGCACCTGTCGGAAATCGCATTAATGTTTTTGATCTAATCCATCAAACCACTGAGTGCTTGCCCATAGAAACCAAGAAAGACATTCATCTATTGACTTTATCACACAATTCAAAGTACTTAGTTGTTATAGACGTTGATGGGTTTGGTTTATTCTTTCATTTTCAGAAGAAAATTCTCTTACATCAATTCAACTTCCGTCAGAAGGTTTATGCCATTCAATTCTCTTGGAATGACTCTTACTTTGCTGTGACTCATGGTCGAGGATGTCAAATATGGAAAACACCCAGTGCTGTTCGTGAATTTATTCCTCTGAAGCTACTGAAAACGATCACTGGTCACTATGATGAGACTGTTTCTCTTGACTGGAGTTCCAACTCCAAACATCTCATCATTGGATCGAAGGATTTGACATCTCGAGTTTATTTTAATGTTCCAACTAATTACATGACCCTTTCTGTGTTGGTTGGTCACCGTGATGAGGTGGTAGGAGTATTTTTCTCGGCGGATGATAAGCAAGCTTACACCATCGCTGGCGACGGAGGAGTCTTTGTTTGGCAATACGCTCGGATTACATTACCTGCCAAACTAAAAGCGAACGATTCACGAATGAATGTAAAGCCTCTGAGTAGTAGTTTAAGGAAAAGGAAGAATAAAAGGAAGTCGGAGGAAGACGATGAAGGAGGTAAAGAAGAAGAAGATGAAGAAGGAACAGAAGAAGAGGATGATAGTGATGAATTTGATGAAAACGATAAAGAAGATTCAAATCACGAGCAAAAGGAAGATCCGGCGTCATTTATCGACCCAGAAAATGAAGGAGATGAAGGGTTAGAAGCGAACACCATCTCCAAGGTGAAGACATCTCGCAAAGGAAGTTATCAACTTCTTCATCGCCATCTTCTACGAGATAACCAGCAGGGAGATATAACGTCCTCTTCATTTCATAAGAAGAGCAATCTTTTGGTGTTAGGATTCTCAGCAGGCATTGTTGCTATCTATGAAATGCCAGATTGCACGAACATCCACCGTCTATCTATTTCTAACCATCCTGTTAGTACTATTTCCATAAATCTCTCTGGAGAGTGGTTGGGTATGGGTATCGGAGCATTGGGACAGCTATTGATATGGGAGTGGAAGAGTGAGTCTTACATTCTCAAGCAACAGGGTCACTCCTACGGCCTCAATGTCCTTGACTTTTCTGCTGAAGGTCAATTTGTTGCAACTGGAGGTGATGATGGGAAGGTGAAGATTTGGAATACTTTCACAGGATTCTGTGCTGTGACGTTTAAAGAACATCTTGGACCAGTCACAGGGGTGAAGTTCATTGGGCAAGGCCAGGGCAAAGCTATTCTTTCTTCTTCTTTAGATGGTACGGTGAGAGCCCATGATCTCTTGCGTTACAAAAATTTTCGTACATTGACATCACCACAAGCAGTTCAATTTACGTCCCTCACAGCGGATCAGTCTGGCGAGATTGTCTGTGCTGGTTCTCAGGATCCTTTTGAAATTTATGTTTGGGCTCTGCAAACAGGCAAATTATTAGAAGTTTTGTCAGGACATGAAGGACCTATTGCTTGTCTTGCTTATTCCTCTTCAACAAGTATGCTCGCTTCAGGCTCATGGGATGGCACATTAAAGCTCTGGGATATTTACAACAATTCCTGCATTGAAACGTTTGAGCATGGGTGCGACGTTTTAGCTGTTGCATTTCGATCTGACGGTAAAGAGGTTGCATGCACTGCCACTGATGGGAACATCTATTTTTGGGATACAGATAGCGGTGAACAGAAGAAGAACATTGAGGGAAGAAGAGATCTTGCTGGAGGAAGAGTCACGACAGATAGAAAGACGAAAGAAAATCTCACTAAGTCTAAGTACTTCACATCTATTTCATATTCAGCTGATGGTACTAGTGTGTTAGTGGGTGGGAAAAGTAAATATATTTGCATCTACTGTATTCAGACAGGAGTTCTTGTGAAGAAATTTCAATTATCTCATAACAGGCGAGTCTCCATATTTTGCCAAAGTTTTCTCACAATTATTTTTCATTCAGATCTTTGGAGGGTATTGCAGATCGTTTGCGTAGTGACCATTTAATTGATGGAGTTTCAATTGATAATCTCAAGGTTGACTTGACATCTCCGAATGCGCAGGCGAAGAGTTTGGTGCCTACAACTGCTGGTCCGGGCACAGCAAAGCATCATAAAACGAATTTATCAACCAACACAAAATTGCAGCATGCGGAAATTATGACTTACGCTCTTCAATTTTCAGTTACTGGCAAGGAGTTTGCTGTTGTATCAAGTGAAGGTTTACAGATCTATTCCCTTGACCATCTGTTGACATTTATTCCTATGGAGCTTGATGTCACTATAACTCCAGAGAATGCCCAGCGATTTTTTCTCGCTGGAAATTACCTCTCTTCCTTGCAAATGAGCATAATCCTTCAAGACGAAATCGCTCTTAGAAAAATTGTTGAGACCATACCTCGAGACAATATCGAGATCCTCATTAAGCAATTTGATCCAAAATACCTTAAACAATTTATCCCATTTCTCACAGATCAGCTTGTAAGTATTCTTACTGTACTTTCTTTCTTTAGATTCGTCTGATATCATGATTTCTTTCAGGAGAGTTCAAGAAAATTAGAATGCTACTTGTATTGGATCTTCATGATTCTTCAGATTCACACAATGACAATGCAGCGAATGATGATGAATGAGTTATCAATGATCGAATGTTTTCGCAATCTTCTGCGAGTTTTACTCTTGCATGAGAAAGATTTATTACAACTCATGAATAAGAATTCGTACTTACTACAATTTATCATTTCTCAGCTGCAATGTCCAGACGAAGCCGATCAGAGAAACTCCCCTCTTCCAGAACTTATGAATGGTGCAGGTCTTGATGATGAGTGGAAAAACAACGAGGACGAAGTTGCTGAAGTTGCTGAAGTTGCGCTCGATGAAGAGGCTATGGATGAAGATTTAGGAGAAGTAGTTGATGGGAATGTCGAGTTCTCGCCCATGGAGGAAGAAGATAATGGTGTTCCATGGCAAAGTGCGTGGGACGATGATGACGACGACGACAATGTCATTTCCCTGAATGCTGGTCATGATAATATTGTCGAGATTGATCTTGAGAGCACGAAAATCTCCAAGAAGAAAGCAGCAAAGTCTGAGAAAAAGAAGAAAAGCAAAACGAAGTGAAGAAGAGTAGAAGTTAGACTCAGGAGAGATCTTTTTGAGTAGATTGTAAATGAATTCTCCTTTGAGTATTGAATCAATTATTATACTCTTCGATGGTTTGTTGAAAGAGCTTAATTATTTATATTAAATTTCTTAGATATTGTTATTATATTATTTGCTCTCCTCGTGAACAATTTGCAGTGGTAAGTTGATAACATCCATACGCTCATGCCATTCGCCTTGAATACTAGGTTTATCACTGTACCAAGGCTTCTTGTATCCCGTGGTCAGCTGCGAAGAAGGAGTTAAATAAGAAAGACGTTAAAAGAGTTTCTGCATACCTTTCGACCACACTGATTGCGTAAGAAGAGAACTCGATCATCAATCTCTTTCGTATCTTCACTTCTGACACATATTGTCTTACTATTTCCATTTAAGTAAACTCCTGTAAGCGTCGGATGTTTGTTTCTTTTCAGAACAGTTCGCACGGTTAGAGTGGGATTAGTCTTCGCAAAATTTACCAACTGTTGATGCATCCAATGCCGTATTCCTTCACTGCTTCCATCTCGATCACTATATCGAATAATAAGCTCTTTCAATTGCCTCACACCTCTAATCGACATTGTTTTTTCGACGAACCAATACAAAACTTAATCTTAAGTCCGCCGGCCCGAATTTTTCATACCGGAATTCCAAAGATCCAACCAACAAACAACAACAACAAAGCAACAGTATTCAAAGATATCAATTAGATTGTCAGAATGGCACCTAGTAAATCAACGAACCCAAAGGACTTGCTTACAGGAGGCGTCCTTCAGGTAAATAACTTCGCGTTGCTGAGTATAAGATTTGAGTGATATCTTTTTCTTCCTAGTGTGTTGAAGCCGCAACTATTGGACTTCCTTTCGAAGTATGGAAGACACATATGGGAACATATAGAAACGAGGGCACTGTTGAAGCTTTCAAAAACATTTACAATAAGAAAGGTGTTGCGGGGTTTTGGGCTGGATGGCAACCGAAAATGGTTGAAAGCTTCCTAAAAGGCGGAATCCTATTGTTTAGTAAAGAAGCTATTATTCGAACTGCAACCAATCAATTTGGGCTAGGAGAGGTTGCTGCAGGTCTGGTTGGTGGCTTTGGAGGTGGAGTGGCTCAGGTCACTGTGATGGGTCCTTGTACCTTCCTCGTGACCGCAGCTGTTACTGGGGATAAATCCACTTCATTGTTGAGTAAAGTGACCTCAACCTACAAGAAATATGGTGTTTCTGGTTTCTATCATGGTGGAACAGCTCTAATCTTGCGTCAAGGTAAAGGATAATGTTGAGATTTCTTTTTCTTTTTTTTCTAACAGTCTGCAAACAGGAAGTAATTGGGCATCCAGACAAGGCTTCACTGATATAGTGCGAAATTTCTTGAAGAATAGACATTTGCAGGAGGGAGAGACGAGCAACAAACATATAAGACTTTCAAATGGCGAGGAAGCGGTGGCTGGAATTATTGGTGGCTCACTGTCGACCTGGAATCAGCCTTTTGAAGTTATTCGTATTGAGGCCCAAGCCAATGCATCGAAAGGTTTACCTCCAAGATCTTTTGTCCAGACCTATCAGCACATTGTGAAGGAAAGCGGCTTTCTAGGCTTGTTCCAAGGGATCCTTCCTCGCATGGGATTATGTATTGGTCAAACTCTTTTCCTTGTAACAGTCCCTCATATTCTCAAAAAGTATGGATTTTAATCTTCCATTGGGAATATGGTCAGACAGGATTGTTTGAGCTGTTACGAGTAAGTGTGCGCCTCGAAACAATATAGTTTTGCTTAGTATCATTTCTACCTTTCTCTCACAAAGACATGACCGTGCAGGACTTGTGTTTAATGGTTTATGCATGGACTTTGTCACCAATCGCTCCATTTTTAACTTAACCATTTAATGTCTGTTCCCTCCTTTTTCTCAAGGAATTCTTTATTTTTTTACTGGAAAAGGGGAGGAATTCTTTCATCCTTATTAATTAATAATCCCTTTCTCTCACAACAGAATACACGAAGATCATAGTTCAGTCAGAACAAACAACACCAATGATTAATATATTAGTTTCAGTATTAAAGGTACTCGGAACTCCATGCTGAAGGAAGATTTCTCTCTCTATCACCATCGTTTGTAGATTGTAGTTGGAAGCTTGATCGCTCGTTATTTCAATTCTCCTTTTGCAGGAAGCTGGTGGAGTGGAGTCTTACTGTTGATTATATCTATTACTGGATTTTGTTCTTTCACAGGGTAAATGTTCTCACGGAAAGACTATTTTCCTTCTTGCTGAAATGTCTGTAGGGTCTTGCTCGCGGTCAATATCAGTCTTATGTTTCTCACACTTTTAGTTACCATCTATGCAGTCATTGGAGACAGCTTCCTAGCACATTACTTCAGCGTTTCCTATCCAAAGTGCAATTTTCCAGGTATTTTTTGCTTTGATTGTCCTTCAGTCAATCTAACCAGAATGTAATGAAGGGAATGTTGATTCCTGCTACTGCAGCCAGACAGAAAGACAATTTAACAAACTCATTTACTTTCTTCAAAGAGCGAATTGTGATAATATCTTTGTTCGCAATCCAGAGTTACTTATTCTCAACTCTGCTCTCAGTGTTCTCTGTTTCATTTCTATTTTCATTCTCTTGATTTTGTTACTATCAGTTGTAATTTCTTATGTTAGAAGTCATGCGACTTCTGATCGTGAAATTAGGAATTTGCCTGGTACTTTTAGTCGTACAAGATTAGGTGGTGTTAGGGATTATACTGTGACAGTATAGAGGGGCAGGTGTGGTCTGTGATGTATAATAATAAAATATGGCTGCTCGAATTGTGCAATCAGCTGTTTGCAAGACTAATCGCTTCTTTAGACCATCACCATCTTTGTTTTACTTTCCAGGTTTAAATACTGCTCCAATATGGTCCGGTGAAGCCTTTGCGGAGATCACAGAAAAGCTTCAAAGCAATTATGAAGTGATTTTGAAGGAATATCAATCTCTCCTGCACAACAATGTCAATTCTGATTATAGTTCGAATGAAGAACATAAACTTCATATAGGAACATGGGAATGGTATAGTTTAATATTGAAAGGAGTCCATCAGGGTCAGGGTGGCTTCGTTCAGCATTGTCCAAAGACTACAGCTCTACTGCAGTCCTTTCAAAACCCTCATCTCATGACTTCCACGCCCTTTTCATACACCTTTTTCAGTAAATTACACGGAAAGACAGTCATTTCCAGTCATACAAGTCCTTGTAACCTAAGAATACGTTGCCATTTCCCGCTCATTGTACCGAAGGCGCATCGTTTAGAAGACTGTGGGATGCGTGTGGCAGATCGTATCTTTCCCTGGAAAATTGGAGAACCAATATTTTTTGATGACTCGTATGAACATGAAGGTGAGACTTATTGGCAACGTGTTGACTACTGTGGTGCAATGAAACGTTAACTTCTCTAATAGTTTGGAATCACACTAATGAGGAACGTGTTGTCTTGTTGTTCGATCTATGGTAGGATTATTATCTCATTAGAAGTTGGTTAATTTATCATTTATTCTTAGGCATCCGGAGCTTCAGCTATCAGAGATAGATGCTATCGTGGAGATGTTCGAGGATGCGAAGAAGAAGGGCTGGTTAAAACAGTAACTTGCAATTCTTACTATTAACTGAATTACTTCATTCGAGATATATAATATAATCTATTTGATGTAGATCATAGAAAGATTGCTCCCTCGATAGAGGAGATTTCCTTCGTTAAAAGAGACAGTCTCTTTTATTGTGCGATGAAGTTTTGTCGCGAATTTCAACAATTACTACAAAAGGCCAATGTTCGTATAAAACCTTCAATAGAGATCTCAACTCTAACTCAATCACCTGATAACTCTTTCACAGGAAGAGAGAGTGTATCAGTTCTTTTGGATTGGAAAGTCGAAGCGAGTACTGAAGAAGGAGATTATATCATTCCTCCTTCAGAGCATGAACAACATCGGTTGGTGGAAAAGTCTTTTCAAGAAGATGGAGATTGTACCAGAACGATTCCTACTATAAGTGATTTGATTATAAAGGAAGAGCAAATGTTTCTTCATACTTTAAACCTCAAATCAAATCAGAAATTTGAACATGATCTGTCACAAGTACCACCTCTTCCTCATTACCTAAAGATAAAATATTCAATTCTTACGAGTTTACACAAGTCAAGGCAGGAAGATGGTTGATGGAGATTCTAAAAATTCTGTTATTTTGAACAAGATTTGATGGCGAAAGTGAGGAAAGCAGTGTGACCTTTCATCGTGAAGACTGGTCGACCAGCGTGCATATGATAATTTCCATTGACTGACGATTGAGGGCGGTTTCGGATTCTTTTGATCAATGAAGGATGTGGAACTTCTGATTCTTCAAAACCTTCACTCTCTCCCACTGCATCATCTTCATCCATAGTGTCATCCTGAACTTCACTATTCGCAGTTTCTTCCGGACTGTCTTCTTGGTTTTCTTGAATCTTTCGCCTTTTCTTTGGGGCTAGTTGTTGTTCGGATTTATTTTGAGTCTCGATTGTTGAATTAACGAGATCACTTGCATCTGATTTTGGCTTTGGTTGATAATGATAATGATAAAGTTCAGGATCTCGCATGCTTTTTTCATTTTCTATTCTTTCTTCGTCTTCTAGTCCTAAATCTAATGTCTCTAATTCCACCACCCTACCAAACAACGAATCAATCATAGAACCAGGACGCAAAACAAGGTTTGAACTTTACCTTCCATCGAAAGGACGCTGTCTAACCTCAATCATTCGAATGGAATGAAAGCCAAGAGCTCTAAGCTTCTCATGCGAATGCATCACCTGTTCAATACAAGGAGAATAACAACAGATATTCTTCCCAGGCTTTAATACTTTATGAGCGTGCTCAATAGCAAGCCAAGGTTCAGGTAAATCCAAAAAGACCGCATCAATTGAATTTTCTTCAACCCCGATAAATCCAGCTTCTTCATTATTCAAATACTTCCCACAGACATCATGGTGTTGTACAGTGATCAAATGATCTACTTTGAGCCTATAATAGACATGAGAATCGTCTTAGGGGAACTCAAAAAAACTTTCTTAACATACCTTTGAAACTCTTCCGTTGCTGTTTTCGCCCTAACATTATTAAACTCATAGGTGAAAATATGACCTGTAGGATGAACAGCACGAGCCAAGGCTAATGTCATACAACCAGAACCGGTACCAGATTCAACTACTCTGTCTCCTACATGAACATTCAACATAAAAGTGATGACACTTGAATCGACTTCATTGACGATTTGCGTTCTAGTCTATTATGGATGAGTGAGAAAGGGCGAAAGCATCTCACTTCTACTTACATGAACCGCCATACTCCATAACTCAGGTGTTGGTTCAAGAACATACAACCAGCCAGATGATATTTTACTTTTAATTTTACTTCCAAAAGGTTTCCCTATTATATCATCGTGATGGAAGGCACCAAACTTGTTATTAAAGGTTTTCCCTTTCTTCACATATAGATGATCCAATGAATCATGTCTTATATAAATCACAACAAGATCACCATCTTGTATAAGTTTAGGGTGTCGGAGCTGATGAGATTTACTAAAGTCCATTTAATTGAATTAATTAAATGGAAGTTGAGAACACTTGATATAATAGACCGAGCTTTCTTCGGAAAATATTTAGTTTATTAATATTAATATTTATATTTACAATTATTAATTCAAACATAAATAGCAGAGAATTTCTCCTTAAGCTTTGTCATCAACGAAAGTATTGAAAGCATTTCCTAAATCCCCGATTACATTAGGAGCGGTCATAGATCGTCCAAATTTATTGAAAGCGAGGCTAGAGGCTTGTTTCACAATATTTCCAGCCAATAAGGAAGCTAGGATAGCACCAATCCTATCTCGACTGGCTGAAGAAGGGAAGGATGAAGTCGAAGGAGCTAATCGTTGCGCACCACCAGCCGTAGCCAGGGACTTCGATAGAATTGCTCTCTCATTAGCTTGAACCTCGGGAAATATCTGCGCAATATCATCTAAATCAACTCTACTCTCAAAAGATTCAATCTTGGTGTTATTAGTCAACTGTGTCGAGATGTTTAGAAGATTTTGCGGTTCAGCCTAAATAAGTAAAGATAAGAGACTATCAAAATCGAACAAAATAGTTCAGCTCACTTTGAACGCCCAGTAGTACGCGGTGGCTAATGTTCCAGCTAAGATGTCACCTTGACCTCCGCACCTTCGAGGAGATCCTCTTTCAGTAATCGCATAAACATCATTTCCAGAGGTAATAAGGTCAACCTCTCCTTTTCGATAGACAGTAACTCCTCCTAGAGCAAGGCTTAAAGCTCTCGTTTTCACAGCCTCGTTCTCAACTGAAAGCTCTTGGAGGATGGTCTCAATGGTTGGCGAAGCCACCTCATGATTTCTCAGTTGATTTCTGACAGCCTCTGAGAGTCGATCGAACTCCATCTTATTCGGGGTTATTATACATCTAAGAAAACAGTTAGTGTGTTTAATGAGAAGGAGAAGGCTGAGATTTCACCTGCTGTAATCACGGAAGAGAGAGGGGTTACGATTGAGGAGGAATAAACCATCGGCATCAACAACAACACTAAAACACAAATAAACCATATCCTTCAAATCTTAGATTGGACTTACTGTAAATTCTTAGATTTCACCTCCTCAATAATTCCTTCCACAGTTCTCAGAACGTTTTCATGACGACCGAGTCCAGGTCCAATCACAAGACCGTGTATACGAGGAAGAGCTTCTCTTACTCTACTTATTGATTTAGACATCTAACAGAGTTGAACTGAGATCGAAATAGAACTGAAAAATAAAATGCACAACCTCTTGTTCCACGATATTAGTGTCTTCGCTCATGAGTTTCGAATCATCATAGAATGAAGTTACCATAAGCTCTGGAGAATAGCATTTAATCGGCGTTGAAGCCTCTTTTGAGCAGAATACGAAAGAAAGGTCAGCTCCAAACTTTAATGCACTGTCAGCTGCGTAGAAGGGAGCACCAGTGTAATCCGCTGAACCTCCGATGACTCCAATCCTTCCCATACTTCCTTTATGATCTGCATGAGACAAAGGAGGAATGATATTCCGAACAGGAAATATCTCACGCCAAGAAAGAGATAGAAGATTAAATCGAACCATCTCAAAAATCAATTTCGATGATGCAATGAAATAAAGGTTAGGAGGCGTCTAAATTTCTAATTCCTTAAATCACCAAATGGCTAATTGTCTAAAACCAAATCTCGCTTTTTTGCACTTTACATCATTGTGAGCAAAGAGATCTTACCTCAATTCTCGGCTAAAGACACAACAGATTTTGACGAGTCCACTTCTTCATTCGTAATATTTTGAAAAATGACAGATGCTCAGCAGCCGGATCTGCCAACGAAAAGCTCAGGAGGAAGACCTGATGACCATGTTCCGGAAATCAACCGAGAAGAAATATTAAAACAAATATTTGGTGATGTTGGTGAACTCATTGATGGTAAGAGATAAACCTAAATCAGGCTTTCTTCTTCATTGAAGCTTGGTATCGGTAGATTTCTCCTGTGCTGTCGAGAGCACAGTGTTACTTCATGGTCGTATGTATATTACGAACAAATATATCTGTTTCTATTCGAATCTCTTTGGATTAGAGAAGAAGATCCGTATTCCTTATTCACATATTAAAAGCATTACCAAGGAAAATACTGCAATGGTTATTCCCAACGCTATCGCTATCGCTACAGGTAAAGCATCGCCCTCACGACCACACAGCGCATCATCTGTTGCTATTTGTATAGATAAAAAGGATTACGTATTTCGTTCGTTTTGGGATCGAGAAGAATGTCATCGGATTCTTATTACTTTTCTTGAGAAATTTCGAGGCGGAGGGAAAATGGAAGTCAACATTCCTCGCACTCAATCAGATGCACCGATGCCCGTGATAGACCAATTACAGCACGGTTCTGAGCCTGTGCCAGCAAATGAAAGTTCTGGGCCTTCTCATTTATCTAGTAGACTGACCACCCCAACCACCAATGCTGCGGAAGATCGCACATCGTCAGTGAAACGATTGAGTACTCCAGTAACTCGTCCGGCCTCGTCTTCCCTCGACCATCAAACTAGCGAAGATGTTATAGACGCTGGTAATTTACTGTTTTTATTTCGTCTGACTCTCTGTGTAATACTCTTGGTAGAATCTGGTCCAAAGGTAGAGAGACCTGCGAGCGCTACGATCGACATCTCAACAGTTTTCCAACAAGAGGCATCAAAATCTAAATTTAAGATTACAGTGACAAGTGGAGTGTTTGATGTATCCTTGAAAGATTTCATGGCATTATTCGTTGATGAAACTGCTCCATTTTCTTATAAGAAGTAAGTGCACCACACCATCGTTACACACCTGGCCACTCACCCCTTTTCTCCCCACCTGACGCTTTTCACTCATCTCACCTTAATTCTCAGATACCACGAATCAGTTAAAGATACGAATCTCAATGCCTCTCTTTGGGAAGAGAACCCAACCGCATTGAGCTTTGGTCGAGAAATTAAATTTTTCAAGCCGGTCAACCTTCCAGGCTTGGCTTCTACGAGGGGTGTGAAGATCCAAAAATATCGCAAATTCGGTGATTATGGCCTTCTACTTTGGTCTTCAACTCGATTAGAGGATGTCCCTGCAGCTGATACTTTTTCTGTTGATGATTTGCTCGCGGTATGTGTGTTTCTTGGAACATAAGATGTTTCTCTTCATTTGTTTTGTAGGTCAATGTTGTCTCCGAAAAATCTGTGAATGTTGAAATAACTTTTCAAGTGACATTTCTTAAAAGTACTTTCTTGCGTTCAATTATTGAATCGAATACAAATAGTGAGATGAAGAAATGGCTTGAAACTTTCTTTAATCATTTGAAGAAAACAACGGAACTCTATAGGGACGGGAAAATATCATTAGACAGTCCCGATACGAATCTTCCAGTTGAAGTCTCTCCTCCAGAGGAAGTAAAAGCTGCACCGACGGAAAATGTGAAGGAAAAGAAATCAACAAGCCAAAACGACTCGTTGTTTGCTTTACTGCTCGGTTTTAATAATGAAACCTTGGGAGACAGAGTGAAAGCGATTACATTGTTGATGCTGATTGGGTTTATTATCTATCAACACCTGACTTATAAAGCAATCTACCGCAAACTGAATGACAACGAGGCGAAAATTAAAATCTTGGAAGGTTTGCTGAAAGAGGCAGTAGATCGATTGAATCGGTAGTTATGAGATATGAATGTTTATCCTCACTATTCTTTTCTTCTTTGATTTCGAGTTGATCTTGCGTTTTGATGTAGTGAGGTGCAATGTCTTTTTTTTTTATCCTCAAAGTACTTTCTCTTCTTTTTCTAAACACATTCACTCAATTGTAGGATTTATAGTCGATAGGGCGTGTGGCACGCCCATACATTCACCAGAGTGTGTTGAGTTGCCAAGAATAAATAAATAATTTCAGTTAAAGATCGTAGAAAATTTGGAATGAATTGTTTATCCATTACATGAAATAGAAAGAACAAAAAAGAAAGAAACAAACAAAAACTATCAAAATGTTGATTGGTCTCGTATGTATATATGATAGGATGATAACTACTAACAGTCACGAATGATTCGTGGTTTCTTTCGTTTATTTACTTCTCCACTATTGAATCTGATCTGTCCTCTACTGTCTGATTGGTCTGAGGAGGATTGGATGAGATAAACGATTTAAGAGAGATTATTTACAGTTCGTCATCTTCATCTTCCTCAGGAGCAGATCCTGGGGCACCGCTACCCTGATAAACCTTTCTCATGATAGGGTTAGCGACTTGCTCAACTTCCTTTTGCTTAGCACCGAATTCATCAGCCTCAGCTTCAGGATTCTCTTCTAACCAGTCTAAAGTCTCATCGATCAAAGAGGTTAATTCTTTCTTCTCAGCCTCCTCGATCTTATCAGCAATACCTTTCTCCTCGTCATTTAAGGTATTCTTGAGATTGTACAAGTAGCTCTCCAAACCGTTCTTGGCAGTGATTCTCTGTTGAACCTTCTTGTCTTCTTCCGCGAACTCCTCTGCCTCTCTGACCATTCGCTCAATCTCTTCTTCAGACAATCTACCCTTGTCAGCAGTAATGGTGATTTTCTCGGCCTTTCCGGTTCCTTTGTCGGAAGCAGAAACTTGTAAAATACCGTTAGCATCGATTTCAAAAGACACTTCGATTTGAGGAACACCACGAGGGGCTGGAGGGATACCAGTTAATTCGAATTTTCCTAACATATGATTATCCTTGGTCATGGCACGTTCACCTTCGAAGACTTGAATCAAGACAGCTGGTTGGTTATCCTGGTAAGTAGAGAAGGTCTGGCTCTTCTTGGTTGGGATAACAGTGTTTCTGTTGATAATCTTGGTCATCACACCGCCTACAGTCTCAATACCTTGAGAGAGAGGAGTAACATCCAACAATAATAAATCTTGAGTAGTTTCGGAAGCTTCTCCAGATAAGATTCCACCTTGTACAGCAGCACCATACGCAACGGCCTCATCTGGATTAACACCACGGGAAGGCTCTTTACCATCGAAGTATTCCTTCAATAAAGTCTGAACCTTTGGAATACGAGTCGATCCTCCGACTAAGACAATCTCATCGACTTCACTCTTGCTCATGTCAGCGTCTTCCAAAACCTTCTGGACAGGTCCCAAGGTCTTCTTGAATAAGTCAAGATTTAATTCTTCGAAACGAGCACGAGTCAAGCTCTCGGAGAAATCAACACCCTCCATTAATCCTTCAATTTCTAATCTGGCTTGGTGTTGAGAAGATAAAGTGCGCTTGACACGCTCGACTTCACGTCTCAACTTCTGGAGAGCACGCTTGTCAGTGGTGATATCAAGACCATCTCTCTTCTTGACAGCTTTGATGAAGTACTGCATGACACGTTGATCAAAATCTTCACCACCAAGGTGAGTATCACCATTGGTAGCAAGAACCTCGAAGACACCATTATCGATTGTAAGTAAGGTGACATCGAAAGTTCCTCCTCCTAAATCAAACACTAAGATATTCTTCTCACCACCCTTCTTATCCAAACCATAGGCAATGGCAGCGGCGGTGGGTTCATTGATGATACGCTGGACACTTAAGCCAGAGATAGTACCAGCATCCTTGGTGGCCTGACGCTGGGCATCGTTGAAGTAGGCTGGGACAGTTACAACAGCATGCTGGACAGACTTGCCAAGATAGTTCTCTGCAATTTCCTTCATCTTGGATAAAATCATAGCAGAGACCTCTTCTGGGGCAAATTGACGTGCCTTTCCTTCAAGAACGACTTCGACGTATGGCTTGTCGTCCTTTGAAACAATCTTGTAAGGGACAAGCTTCTTGTCGGCTTGAACTGACTTATCACTGAATTTGCGACCAATCAGACGCTTCACATCGAAGACAGTATTCTCTGGGTTGATAGTAGCCTGGTTCTTGGCTGAATCACCAATTAAACGCTCGCCTTCGTCAGTCCAGGCGACATAAGAAGGGGTGATACGATTTCCTTGCTCGTTGGCAATAATCTCGACTTTTCCATGCTTGTAGACACCCACGCAGGAATAAGTGGTTCCTAAATCGATACCAATGACAGTTCCCAAAGGTTGATCATCAGCAGCATAGACCACGCTCAACACTACACGAAAACAAAATCTCACATTAGAATGTTCAACACATACTATTACAAACAAAACTTACCTCGAAGAGCGAGTAAAACAAATCCTAAGAGGCTATACTTCATTGTAGTTATTACAGACTAGTAGTCAACAATACGAACACACGTTGAGGATGTTTGAATTATGTTGTAAAGATCTTGTCTATTACTATTGACGTCTTTCTAGAATGATGCAACTCGACGCGCGTCTTCCCAACACCACACAAACACTTTTGCCGCGTGGCGAGGATCGAAATTTCGGGAAATTTCGAGAAATTTTTAGAAATTCCTTATTTTTGCCAGGAAAAGAAAGATTTCGAAATTGAAAAGCGCTTTTATTAGATTTTCGTTTTATAATGCACCAAATTACTCTTATCGTTTCACCTCCTTTCGTGCTGACTGAACATAGAAATAATTGAAACATGCATTCGAGATAATAGAAGGAACTTACATCGCGCTGCCTTTTCTTGAATTCCCTCAGCTTATCTCTTCGAGTTTCCCGCCATTCCTCTTCAATATCTTCTCGACTCCTATCCAAAAAATGAACGCAAATTATAAAAGCAAGAGAGACGTTACCTTTCAGTGCTAAACCTTTGAGATAAATTCAAAATATCACTAATGTTGTAATTTACTCTCAAGATAAAATTCGCCTGATTCTCATTTGATTGATTTTCCCGCACGGCATGAGTCTTCAAGGGAGGATTGATCTCAACTTCATTCTGAGGCTGGTCATCTTCATCGACCGCAAATAACTTAAAGGATTTCTTTGAAGTGTTATTAAAAATGGAGCTCATTTTCGAGTTCGTTTTTTGACTTTCATTTCGGATATCGAAGCCAAATTTCTCCGCCTCCTGGAAAATAATATCATCAGCCACATTTCCGCGCACAACGGCAGCAAGATCTTTATTTTTAATTTCCTCGTCATTCCACCAAACTCCATCCTATATGAATATGCAATTGAATCAAAAATGTAGGACGAGCGAAGTTCAACTTACGGACTGCGCAAATATATTTTTCATTTCTTTGACATTCATGAACACAGAATTCATTGTTGACGTCTCATTTCTCTGAGCTGTTTTCGGAGAAACGGCCTCCCTTGACTCAGATTTTACTCGCTTCACTGGCGGCTCGTCCAGTGTCAACCTTGAAGTCTCCTTTTCCGGTGGCTTCAGGAGCATATTTAGTATACTTAGTGACCTTATCTTCTCCTTCTCTAGCTCCTCCAGTGAAACCTCACCAAAGACATCCTCCGATGTTGCTGTTCGATTCGCATCATCCATTAAATGGGATGGAATCTGAGATTCGTCAATGCAGCAATCCACTTGCATCAACGTTCCAAACCCTCTGCGCACTCCCTTACCCTTCTTGAACTCGGGATTAGAGGAAGAGGGAGCGGTGATTGAAACATCCTTTGTTGCAGGCGACTGTATTGACTCTAAAACGGTTTCAGAATATTCAGGTGGTACCTGATAAGGCTCGAACTCTTCAAAGACTATTTTCTTATTTTTGGCAGAGAATCCACGTTTTTCCTCATTCGATTTAAAGACCTTATCGTTTACATAAAGTAAAGGCTTCCAAGTTAGTCGATTAATTCGCAATCCTTTAGCCTTTCTTAGAGCAAGGAAAGGGCCACGAGAGGGTTTTGAATTCTCAACGCTTTGCTCTTGAACAGGTTTAAGCAAGGGCACAATACGACTCGCCTCTTCTTTTTCTCTCTGTATTCGATCTTTATAAAACTCCTTTGCTTTGGATATTCTAATTTTACATCCTTTCCAGAGTGATCCGTTCAATTGTCTCATTAATTTTTCTGTTCGTTCACCACCTTCCACTCTAGCTATTGCAAAGTCTTTGGATCGCTCAGTTCCAGTAAGAGTTGTTGGTCGATGGAGTTCATATACTTTCCCAATTTTAGAGCAAAATTGCTCCAGATCCTGATCAGTGATGGTGCTATTGATGCCTTTAATGTGCAATCTCTCCATTTTTCCTCTTGATTGGAGTTTAATATTCGTAAAATTACGGACTGCAATGCACATAGGATTTACTCGACTTTTCAAATACTCGAGTATATCAACGGTTTCATCAGTTACTTTCTTTCATTTTCTTGTTTAACTGAAAACAAATGGAGTTGGATCGTTTATGGAACTGGCAAAAGAAGAAACTTGCCTGTCGGATTCGTCCAGAGAATGGGAACCCAGCAGGAGATAGTTTGCGTGAGATGTTTGCAGAGTTGGCAGGAGTTGATTTGAATGAGCTGCTGAATGAAATGAAACAAGCAAAGAAAAAGAAAGAGCAAACAGACAAAGTTTCGGTTGATTTTGAAGCTGAAAAGACTTTCAAGGATGTCTTGGGGCGATCAAGAATTCTTGGGGCGACCAAATTAGCTTTAGAGAAAATGGAAGAAGCCGATAAGATCAAAAACGAAACTCTTACACAAAAGAATGTGAAGAAAGTATTTACAGTTCTCCCTAAATCTCCGCCTAAACGAGTTTTAATGGATTTGCAACGTGAAAGAGCAAAGCCTTTGCGTTTGCCTGATCAAGAGGAGCATAAATTAGCAACGGAAAAATTGGAGAAAAAGCTCGCTAAGCAACGTGCGGCTAGAATGGCTGCCATCGAGCAATCGGCGAAAAGTGATGAAGCTGGAAAAAAGGTTGTTAAAGATTTTGCCAATTCCTTAGTGAAAAGTCAAGTTTTACGTGGCTATGAAGGAGATTTATTTAGTACCGGAGGTCCTTATTTGGAGGGTATGTTGTATCTATCCCGTATGGCGGACTCCACCAAACGTTTGGGCATGGCCTTTAGTGAAAACGATAAAAAGAAACAAGAAGAGACGATTGTGTCCCTAGAATCGGAAAAGAAAAATGATCGCGAGGCAGGTTCGAGTGAGTTGTTTGAGTCCTCGACGGGGGAAGTTTCCACCAATCCTGATGTCAATGCAAAATTAAGCTGTGCTGTCTCTCTTTGCAACTGGTCACGAAATCCTGCGAATGCTGCTCGTCTTGCGAGTGAAGGTGCCGTGCGAGCTATTATGCAACTATCTCTGGAGCCGGTCATGCGAATTACGATCTTCTGCGCCGCTGCTTTTCGATTTATGTCGGAGCATCCCACTCTTGCCATAGCCATGATTGAAGAAGGTGCGATTACGACAATATCAGAATTAGTTTCGGCAAGTACTGACGACTTCATACAATACAATCTCGCTATCGCACTGGTGAATCTCACTCGCATCAACGGACGGGAAGGACAGGTGGTAGAAGCTGCGATTGTCCTTGCTCTCATGAATTTAGTAATGTTGAAGCCTGAGCTTGGGGCCACTTGTGTTCGCGGTTTGTACAATTTAACTTGCGTCGATGTGAGCTACCCCTCGATCGAGAGAGTGATCCGTGCACTCGTCTCCCTCTCACTATCAGGAACTTCAAATGTTAAGCATTTATGTGCTGCTGCTTTGTGCAATTTATCTGATTTAAAATCAGTTCGTGCTCGAATGGTTGAGGAAGGAGCAATCAATGTTCTGACTGCATTGTCTCGCGGAGCAGAGACTCGAACTCGACGTATTTGTGCTGTTATTCTACAGAACCTCTCGGCTGCTAAATCTGTCCGTGTTGAAATGGCTTCAAGAAATAGTGTCGCTGCTGCGTACGGTTTGTCTTCTGATCAAGATCCAATTATTTTACGTTGCATCGGCTTAACACTCTCTCGCTTATCGATGGAATCTACGAATTGCCAACGAATTATTCATGAGGGCGGAATCGCTGCTCTATGTAACATTGCTGTAAAATATCCCACTATACCTGGGATTACTCAGCCAGTTGCTTCCGCTTTCCAATTATTATCGAGTAATCAACCTTATCGTATTAATATCGTAAATGAAGGGAGTGTGACAGCAGTTGCCTCGTTGTTAAGAAGCTCCGTAGATTTATTTACCTTACAACATAGTCTACTTGCTCTCTGCAATTTGCTTTGTGAACCAGAAAATCACCTCCCAATTATCCAGCAAGGATTAATTTTAACTTTAGTTGGGATGTGTTCGAATGAGAATGAACTTTTAAGAGATTTTTGTTCTTTAGCATTCTTAAACTTATCTTGTGCTGAAGATTCGAGAAAGCATTTAGTAAATGGTGGGGCAGTTGCTGCGATTATTTCAATCGCCAAACAGGATTCTGCCATGACGAAGAAGAGATGTGCTGCAACCCTGTGCAATTTGTCTTATTTTGCGGCGGGTATGAGCCGCATGGTATCAGATGGAATTATCCCTTCCATTGTAGATCTAGTGCTTGCAAAAGATATTGTGACAGTGCACTACTCATGTGCTGCGTTATGTCGACTTTGTTCGACTGTTGAAAATGCGAAGTTAATCTTAGACTCTGGTGCAGTTCCTAATTTGGTACAAGGTGCCATTGATGGAGATCATGTAACGAAGCAGTTCTGTGGTTCTGTTTTGTCGTCTCTCTCCTTTTACGAGTATTGCCGCATTCCTCTTTGTGATCTTGGTGCAATTGGTGCTTTGAAAGGACTCGCAGAGCTGAATGATGATATCACGAAACAACGTTGCCTTGTTGCATTTGCAAATTTGTCATGTGAAGTTTCGGTGCAACTGAAGATGGTAAATGAAGGAGTTGTTGGGATTATTGCTGAATTAGCGAATTCATATCAAGAAATCAATTATATTTGCTGTGCCAAGGCCATTTGCAATCTAGCTTGTTATGAAAATACTAAGAGTATCGTTGCGAAGGAGGGCGGTGTACATGCACTTATGATGATAAGTATGGTACAATCAGTTGATCGATTGACCAAGTTATTATGTGTTTTAGGATTAAACAATCTGTTGGATGAGACCACTGTTGATTTTATGGTAGCTGAAGGATTGGTGGGATCAATTGCCAATCTTTCCAAAATTGGCGACTCTCATATCTCTAATCTTTGTTCCAAGATCTTTAATCATCTCTCGAAGTATCCTGTTGCTCGAACAAAAATGATCGAGAGAAATTCAACGTTAAATGCAATATACAAACTCTGTCAACTACCTCAACATAGTTCTAGCAGTGGTGGGCATAACATAATGCACTCTGCCCATCATTCACATCCTCAATCAGCATCTTCCGGAGGGTCTCATGAGACCCAAGTTATTGCGATTCGAACTTGCTGTAATCTCCTTTTTGATCACAGCATCCGTGAAGCGGTTGTAAAATCTGGCATTCTATTGACTTTAGAAAAGACGTTAGAGAATCCCTTCTTTGATGCAGAGGTCATGAATCAGATATTCCTGGCTTTATTATCACTATGCACTAATTCTTCTTTTATGGAAAGCATTTCAAAGACAAATATTCCTTCAATTCTTATTCATTTAGTATTGCAAGTCAGAGCAAATCCTTCCTCTAGCTCTTCTAGCATGACATCTTCATCCTCGGCACTAATACAAGAAAAAGAGTTTGAGATCATCACAAAAATTCTGGGCATGCTCGCATATGATCTAAAATCGCGTCTATTTCTTCAAAAGAAGGAATTTTTGTTGCTCATTTTCCAGCTCATTAAACAGCGTATTGATTCTCCTTCAGTCGTGTGGTGTATCTTCGCTTTGAGACATCTCATTGTAGATTACGCGATCCCTCATGAATTGTTTGAAATCGGGATTAAATCTACCCTGCTCACGATTCATGATGCATTCCAACAGCAAATCAAAAGGCTGTCAGGTGGTGCGTCTGCTTTGAATAAGCTTTCCAGTGCAGAATCTGTCCTCCACTTTCGAGTTTATAAATCATTGGTGGAATGTTTGCGATCTTTGAGCGAAGGAGGGGAAGAATTAGACAAAACTGGTTATAATGATTTGGAGCAGTTGGCTTGTTTGCCTGTCCTACAACTCTTACAGAGAGCTGTTGAGTACTTCACTGAGTTTAGAGAATATTTCACCCCACTTAACACGACTCCTGTGCATGCAACTTCTTCTAAGCAGTCTTCGTTAGCTAACTCTCAAAATTCAGTTGAAGAATGGACCAAGTATCATATTGCGGTGCTTATAGCTCGATTCGCTAATGCAGGGCCATCAATTCGCCAAGCGACTGCCACTGCAGAAACATGTTTCGTATTGGAAAAGCTCTCCACATCCGCGAAGGTAAGTCACGAAATTTTTGTGCTTTAAATGATCATTTTCTTATAATCTATGCAGTGTGCTGAGCTTGTCACTGTGAGTCTGGGATTGTATCTCTTTGATACGAAGGCTCGTCTACCATTTCTCACTCCGCCGATCGCTGGAGTGTTAGTACACCTACACGGTTATCCATTAACGGTCAGTAAAAATTTCTTCTGTTTTGGTTTGCCCTTTATGGTTGTTGCCGTTTTGTTAATTAGGAAAATACGAAGTCTAATCTCGTTCTTGCAATTTATGGAATGTCAAAAGTTGCATCATGCCGTGAATTCATGCTTGCCACCCATCTTCAAATGGATCGAATTTTAGTTCAACTTTCTGGCGCTGAGAGCGCAAAAATCAAAGCGAATGTCAATCGTGCCTACAAGAATCTGCACTCTGATATTAATGAGGCAATCGAAGAGGGGGCCGTTGCAACTCTCATCGCCATGTCTTTAGAAGTAAGCCAACTTTATCTTTAACGTCATCTAGCTAAAACAATTTCACTTAGGGCAAATTGAAAAATCAATCTTCTGATGATTTTATCGTCCCCCCAATCTATCCTCAATCTGAACAAAAACTTGCGCCACCTGAATATTCCTCCTCTGATTTACTTGCTGACGAAAACGATCGAGCACCAATTCGTTGGTACGCTCGAATCACAGTTACCAAAGGTGGAGCGGCAGGAAAAGGCCCTGATCCTCCTGAACCACCACCAATGTCTACTGATGGCTCTGCCCAATATCCTCATTTAATGGAAGAATTGGACGGTGGTGAGATTGAGGGCAAGACCCGTATGGCCTTTGCAAAGATGCAGATTCCGTCGAATTTGAAAGATTCCTATCTTTTGACTGATGCTGATTTCATGATTCTTGATGAGCGAGAAGAAGTTAACCTTACTGAAACTCAAAGCGTCAACGAGAAAGATATGATGTTAGAGACAGTAGAAGATCCTCTCAATAGTACTTCTTCTCCTAATACTGGCAATACTGGAGGGGATAATGGTCATGACAACAACAGTGCGGCTAGCGGAACAAGAAAGGTACAGAAGGCTGGTTCCCGCGGCCGCAATAATTTGTCCCGATCTTCAACTGCTAATACCATTGAAAATGATAATAACTCATCTGCTACTAACTCGTTGAAGGGAGACTCCGTTGGTGATGAGAGGAGGTCAAGGCGACAAAAGACGGTTGCAAATCTCTCTGAGAGATCTCGGTCACCGGATGGAGCATCGGAAAGAGTGAGAAAAAGTCGGAAGAGTAATCCCCTTCCTGCTAATAGTGGCAGCAACAAAAACGCTTCAAGCAAGGGTGATGTCTCGATGAACGAACAAGCCGCAAAGTTGGGTCTGTATTATTAGATCATTTTTTTTCTTGTTTCCCCCTCATTTGTATTATAAGAACACGTCAAACGTATAATATTCTCTGGCTGCAGCGATAGAAGAATACTTTGGGGAGCAGTTAAATCAGAGTTACTTTTAGATTTATCGATTATCTGAACAACAAAATAGTCTTTGCCAATATGGGAAGAACTAATTTGGGGCGGGGGTAGGGCTATTGTGGGTACCACACACACATACGTGTGAAGAAAGACAAAATAAAACATTCACGAAAACCCTTCGACTGTCTTCATTCCCAGTTCTCAAGCAGTTCGTCAAAATATCTTTGCTCTCATTACTACATACAAAATTTACAAAGACAAGGCCCTCTTCCTCATTATCTCAGAATCATACTCACCTACTCAAAAGAAGAGTAAACAACAAATGACAGAGATACCCAGAAAAAGAAGGATGCGGGATAAGTAAAGTTTCTGTTCTTCTTCTTCGACGTCATGGACGTTGTCCGGATTTCCAAGTGATGCCACCGGGGCAAAGCTTTGAAATTGCAGACCAAACAGTGAAGGGAAAAATCCAAAGGTTGTGGAAACAGAGATGCCTTGCAGTTGGTTGTTATATTGGAAATAAGCGTTGTTGCCCATGTTATTGCCGGGATTGTGCAAATCAAGCATTGGCGGGAGTGGGCGATGGCCTTGGGGACGATTTGGAATACTGTTGGAGTTTGACTCAACCGGATCAGTTGATCTATTTCGAGGATCATTTGTCGATCCTCTGATGAATATTGGGATCACATTGTCTTGTGTCACGCCAGCTTTACAAACAGGGCAAGTAGAATCACTGTGTCTTGTATGAAGCCAGCGATAAAGACATGGCCAACAATACAGATGCCCACACTGGGTAACAACAGGGTCTTTGTCTTTCACTCCTTCCAAACAGATATTACAAGTGAAAGCCATATCATTTTCACTCTCCGAATTCGCGTTCACCGAACCCGTTGATATGAATCCTGCACCTGCAATAGGAATATTTCTAGGTGCCTCTCGTGGAGATAAAGTTTCCATTTAAATTCTGTCCTAGGAATGATGATGAGAAAGAAATAAAAAAAGATGAAATTGAAGTGGTGAATCAAAAATTGCTCATTTCACTAAAAGAAACTAGCATTTGTCAAAAGTCGACCTTTACCGTATTTTAGGAAGTCGTTTGATGAGACTGTTTTCTTATCGTTTCACTTTTTTTCAAATTTGTAGTAAATTGACCTAGAGATTTAATCAACCCAGTTTTATGTTTAATGTTTAAATCTGCATTTCTTCTTTATTCATGAAATCAATAGCAAAACTATTCGGGCTTCGAAAGAAAAGCTCGAGTTTCGTCCTTCACACAACTCAAAACAGTGATGTTGACAAATGGAATCATACTAACATGAACGGCATGAAGAAGTTGGTGAAGTTTCTTGATATTCAATTGAATGATTCAAGTACTAATTCGTTGGGGGCATCCAATCCAGGTCTTCGTGGTCAACAAGCAGACAACCTTTTTGATGATATTGAAGTGACCGAAGATATCCTTAATATTCTAGAGTTAGTTGAAAACGACCAAATTACTGACATTTATCTACAATCCATTCACTCTATCCATCACTTAACTATGGCTTTTAAACGACTGATCCTCACTCACGAACCTATCATTCCATACCAATACTACGATCACTTCCTCTCTCCTGTGGCGAATTACGACAAACTAATCACACAGATCAATAAGTCAACCCATTATTTCTTCGATTATATTATGAATTTTTTGTCTAAATTAGTTTTGAACCCAAATATTCTAATTCCTGTGAAGTATCTGAGTAAAACTTTGGGTATTTACCTTCTCAGGGCAGAGAACTTGGCTCTTTATCAACGTAACGATGTCGATGACATGAACCACCGTCAAGAAGTGTTTTTAAAGCTTACTGAGAAATATTGTCAAATTCAAAGGCAGAATCAAACTTTTAAACTGGTCAATGAGCCATCAAGTGCAAATCCAACTTCAACCACCGCTGCCGCAACACCGCTGATTGCCGCTCCACCTGCCACCATTCAAGATCGAAGTATCAAAGTAAGCTTTTTAAATTCAAATAATAAACCTTCTCAAGAAGAGTTACAAGAGTTTTTCTCTCATTATGGGAATGTCATCAATGTAAGTAAGATAGGGTTATTCCGGGCCGTCATCACCACAATGTTAGGTTGGGTTAAAGGAAAAACTTGCGGTTATCTTATTTGCTGATGTTGAAGCTGCACTGAGATGTGTAGAAGAGGAAGTCAGTCAGCGACTTGGAAACGATTTCAAGGTACTAAATTGCCACTTTATCTATCATCTTATCTGTTATAATTGTTTTTCTTCCAATTCTTCATTCACTTATCCTCGAATCAGATCAAATATTTAGGGTCTAAAACTATCCTAGATCTCACTCAGAGTAGTAATATGGCCGATATTACTCAGAATAGTGCTGTCTCATCAGTGCCTGTGGATTTGTCGGAACCGCTGCCACCCCAAACTCAAAGTCTGCAGCATAACGATACCGCAGTTATGAAGGAGTTTAACCTCAGTTCTCTTCCCCGCCCTACCACGAAAGTCAAAACTGATGTTAATACGAGCTTCAACGATGGGATTGCCGCACATGATCACAACGCTGATCGCAACGAATCTATTGCCACAGTCAGCACTACTGCTATCCCAGGACCCAGTCATGCGGTTACAGCTTTTGAGGATAGCTTCCGCTTAGCAAAGCAGCAGCCAGAAGAAAGTCTTGGTATAATTGATGTCAGTGCGATCAGTAGAGCTGAGGACCACAATTTGACGAAGGTTACTTTAATACAAGGAGAAACACCAGTTCGCCCGACTAACCCAACTCAACACCCATCGATGCTGCGAATGATGCAGGCTATGAAATCTCCTTCTCCTGCTCCAGCCTTAAATAATAACTATAAAGAGCGGGACATGCCTTCTCATGTACGCCAGAACTCTTCGTTTATTTCGGATTCTGGTAGTGATACGTCCGAGGATATCCGCAAGAAAGGTTCGTTGAATACACAGAATGCACAACCTCTACAAAATCACGACAGTTTTATTAGTCGAGATGAATCTGTTAGCCTCATCGACTTAGAAGACCGAGTTCATCCTGTACCCCTTTCTCTACAGGATCGCAGTGCAGGCGGGTGGAAGACGGCACAAACTACTCCACGAACCTCAAGTCAGCCGCCTTTACCTCCTGTATCACATCAAACAGAATCATCTGACGAGAACAGTTTAAACAATTCTAGTAGCCCCAGTAATAATAAAGAACGAACTCAGCTGTCTGCACAAGTTCAACAAGTTTCGCACAGCGATTCTTCGCCTATTTCTAACACCTCGAAACAGCGAGCAATTAAAACAATTCAAGTTGCAACATCACCTACAACTCCTCGAATATTGTCGACGAAGGAAGAGCGAGAAGATGAAAATAGTTCTGAAGTCAAAGATGAGCAACGAAAGTCCGTATCAAGTTCAAAGTCATTTAATCAATTCCCCTCCGATTATCTTGAAGTCCCTGCAACTAAGAGAAGCATATCTAAATCGAGGTCTAGGTCGAGATCTCGCAGTCGTCACAGTAACAGTGAGGAAGAAGTGGAGGGGCCTGAAGTGAGAATGAGTGAAGACGTCGATACTTCTAGTCGAGGAAGAGGCAGGAGACGTACACGAGAAGTTGGCCGTATGAACCGAGGAAGTGATCAGGGAAGTGCAACTGATACTCACTTCTACGATGTCACGACTACTGCAGCAACCATGAACAATGCCGATAACGCCACCACCACTACATCATCCAAAGTTTTCCGACATTTTTCGGAGAACGAACTCTTACACCGCATCCACTACCTTGAGGCTAAATGTGCCCACTACGAGCTGTCAGTTACACAATATAAAGAAATTTCCGAGCAGAATGAGTCACTTTTCAGACAACAGCTCATTCAATCTGAGCTCCGCCAGCAACAATTAAGTAATGACTATCACAATCTACAACAAGAGCTAACTCAATTGAAGAAGGAAATGTTTAACAAGACAATTTACATAAGTTCTCTTGAATCCATGAAGGAATCATTGGAGGCACAGCTTCGTCAGATACAACAGAAGACTGAAAGCCAATCTCTTGCCACAATTTTATCTCAGAAGAAGCTGTTGGATCATTTGCAGTCTCATTACTCAGACCTTCAAGAGACGCATCACACACTCGAAAGCCAAATGAAAGAGATGCAAGAACAGCAGCTTCTTTTTATTCAGGAAAATCTTGAGTTGAAGGAAGAACTTCTAAAAAAGAAACAAGTCATCAAGCAACTGTCTAAACAAGTGGATAAAAACGATTTCGAGCATCATTATCCCTCTTCGCCCGCCATTAATAAGGACGCAGTCCCGTTAGCACCTCGATCCACCTTCCTATCCGATGAAGAAGAAGATGATAAACGAGAAAAGAAGCTGCAAGAGGATCAGAATGATAGAGAGGCAAAGGGGGAAAGGAACGAAGAGAAATTGGCTTTGTTGACCAATCTCTCGCACAATGAATTGAAAAAGTAAGTAAGATCTGTTATCGGCGAATCTTACTTACTTACCTCGTTGTTTTAGCTATTTAAGTAAAGTATCAATGGAAGCTTCCAAATCAGGAATGAATCGGTATAGTATGGAAAGAAGCTTAAATACTGTCCTTGACCGTAGTGACTTGACCAAACGTATACTTCCTCCTGTTCCCACAAATCAATTCCAGATGGAACCACAATTACTACCAAATTTACCAACAAATTCTCCCGAAATAATCGACGAGAACGAGATTCCTCTTTCAAATAATGATACTGATCCTAATCCCGATGAACCCAAGCTTTCCTACAGTGCCCAAATTCTCCTTAACCACGAGAAAAACAGAATCAAGTATTCTTCTGAGAAACACCAACCTTCCTCTTTCCAAACGATGAGGTTGTCTAATCCTAAGGATAATGAGCCCATTCATGTCCATAGTTCTAGAAACTTATCGCCAGCGATAGAGAGGGAGGAAACGGGGAAAATGGAGGATATCTATGGAAAAAAGCAGCAAGAAACTACCTCTAATGCCTACGCGATGAAGAATTATCTCACGGAATTGACTGTCTACGGCAAGCCTCGTCAGCAAATGACCTATTATAATCATTTAAAGGGAAATCTGCTCAGTGAAGATAAGAAAAATCGTTCTGATAACGCCGAGAGTCAAAGCGCAGTGGTGTTCAACAGTATGGGCAACGCCAATCATAACTATCAAGCTCATATTACCCCTCCCGTTTTAACACCTCAACAAAATCCTCCAAACATCAGTTTGAATCTCAGCTCTGGCCACTCTCGAAAGCCCCCACTTCATCTTTTTAGTGAAAGTGAACAAACTTTAGTCCTAACTGCGGCACCATCTACTTCTGCTCTCCCTTCACTCTACACTATGAATGAAGATTTGAGGAACTTAACTCAATCAATCCTGCCAACTTCATCATCGAGATTCACTTCTGATTCGATTCCTCTGACCACGTCACACTTCTTGAAGTGAAAACAGTTTTTTTCGGAAATACGCCACATTTTCACTGCAGTGTATGTATATATTTTTGTATTGATAATAAGATATTGAATGTTATTTACAGTACGATAGTCAGAGAAGACAATTTTGATCGTTTCACTTCTTGTTGTCTGCTTGCGGCAAGGATTCTTTTAAGGAATTGAGCATAAATGTAGAAGATGGTTGAACAGGAGGAGGGAAAGGCGAGACCCGATTTTGCTTGGCAAAGGTTTCGTCAACCTTAGCGATGTCAATGTACAACTTCAGGCGATATGCATCATTACCATTTAAATAGTATTTCGACATCCTTTCCTCTCTGACAAATCCTAATTTAGAATAAAGGTGGAGTGCGGCGGTATTGGTCACCTAATATTGCGTTTAACATGAGATCAACTCAGGCAGATGTGCTAAAGCTTACCTCCGTCTCTAAAATGATCTCAACACATCCTAATTCCACCATACGATCGATTCCTTTATTTACTAACGACGAGCCGATCCCGCAATGTCGATAGCTAGAATCCACTGTGAGCATAGCAATATAGCCTGCCAGATAACCATATTCGGCATCCGCCTTACAAACTAAAGTACCAATCATCTTCCTTTCTCCGCTTTTGCGGTTACGTGAGTAAACACAAATGCACAAATTGGGCCAATTATGTACAAAGTAACGATAAGTGAAAACAGAGTAAGGTTCAGATAAGTCTTTTGTGACAAGAGTTTGGATATCAGGTAGCATCGACTCTCCAATGTAATCGACATATTCAATGATTTCTTCACTCTCAGGCTGAGTTTGCGCTTGGACCTGAGCTTTAGCTTTTTTCTGATGTTTCTTATTCTTTGAGCTCATTTCCAAGAAGAGATGAGCAAAGAAATAATGCCACTAATTTGATTTCAATTTCTTTTTCTTATTGCTGATTCCTTTCTTACCGACAAGTCGATAATCGATAATGTACCGATTATTTTCTCTCAAAGAATTGTGAATTCGATGATGGTGATATCGACAATCGGACGCTTGTTTGCACCAACGAGATTTCCTCTTGCACCAATCCCTGATGAGTCAAGAAAAATGAAAGCAGTTTTTATCAATAGGCATGGTTCGGCGGATGTTATGCAATACTCGGACTTTCCATCACCAACCCCACCTCCCGGATCACGTCAAGTCCTTGTTGACATCGTTGGAGCAGGACTCAATCCAGTTGATTTTAAACTCAGAAAAGGACCTATAGCGAACTTTTTGTACCCAAAGCCCAAGGTAATCGGATCCGATATGGCGGGTGTAGTGATCGAAGCACCAGAAAACTCAAGCTTCCATCCAGGTCAAAGGGTATATGCAATGTTGCCCTTTTTGGGTCACATGTATGGTTCATATGCAGAGCGATGCTGTGTTGAAGAGGACATTCTCGTTGCTGCTCCTTCCAATCATTCTCTTCTGGAACTTGCATCCATCCCTCTTGTCGCAACCACTGTCATTCAAGCGATGAGACCAGTTAAAGCTGCTTATGGTGATAGCATCAAAGAGAAAAAATGTTTTATTCCCGCAGGGAGTGGAGGTCTTGGATCCTTCGCGATTCAGTATTGTGCCAATGTTCTTGGCATGCATGTAACGACTAGCTGTTCTTCCAAGAATATCGAGTTAGTCAAGTCTCTTGGAGCTAGAGAAGTCGTTGATTATAATACTGAAAAGATTGAGGATCGCCTTCAAGACTTTGACGTATTTTTGGATTCGATGGGTTATCGATATGAAGAACTTGTCCTCCAACCTAATAGCAAGATCCTCAAACCTTCGACAAAAGAAAATCCCTCCTTTTATCTTCGCATCGCGTCTTCTCCATATGGTGATAAGACAGAAACGCTTTCACCAGATCCTCTAGGACTTGCAGTTTCTGAAGCGAGGTTAGATCGTATGATCGTATCTTACTCAAAACAGATTCTGGGTTACTTCCACCTCTTACCTCGAGGAATCCAATATTATTTTATTTTAGTTTCCTCGGAGAGAGAGGCTTTGATTGAAGCTACAGAGGCAATTGAAAAAGGAAAGATTCGACCTGTTATACAACAATCCTTCCCTCTTGCTGAAGCTGCTCAGGCTCATCGACTGCTAGAAGAGGGCCACGTAGCTGGCAAATTAGTCCTTTCAATTCAAGCTCACTCAGCGAAATAAACATGGGGAAGTCAATACATGGTCATTTAATGATTCCTTGATTATATATATGTAGATAATTCTTCCACTTGGAAGAGGAACTGTCTAATTGTAGCTATACTGAAAAATACACGTTAATTGAATGAAATATTGACTCAAAGAGCTTGTAACTCGTGTCAATTTCCACATATTTCGCACAGCGTCACTCCACTACTATTTTCATAGGTACAGTGCTTACATATCCATTTGATCTCACCGTCATTTGACTGAGTACTGGTCTCAGTATTTTTGCCACTCGCTCTTTCATCAGGTAACTTCTTGAAATACATATCAATACGGGATTTCTTCTTCACAGAGTATGAGTTCAAAGGATTCTTATGCATTAAACGATTAGAGATGCCAGTTTCACCATCAATACTTGATGCAGTGGTTGATGAGGAAAAGTTTGCGATTGAGCGCTTTCGCTGATTCAATTGCAATTGTTCATCACTTTCTTTTGTAAGCTGAAATGAGAGTTGCTTCGCAAGCTTGAAGTCTTCTCGCTCTATTTTCATCAATTCATCGTAGCGCTTTCTCTCTTCTTCTTGCAAAGAGACTGCGAAAGAATCATCAGAAGAAAGCTGTCCTCCTACCTCTGTCTTCGAGGACGAAGGTTGATGTTTCAGTAACTCTACATTTGCATGCTCAAAGTATTCTTCTTGCTGCAATTGTTTCCTTATTTGTAAGTAGTTTTCGGGAGTTGAATCTTCAAATCTTTTCAGAAGGTTTCTCCCGGTCCATCGAGTTTTATCCCAGGGACAATGATTTGCGTACTTCGTCAAAGTTTCCAAGCAAGCATAACATAACGTTTGATGGCATCGACAAAATGTCTTAATCGGTCTTCTCTCTTCCTCATCGTACTCATTAAAGCAAATAGGACATTCCATCCACTCACATCAATTCAAACTTCAAAGTTTCTTCTTTTTATGCCTTGTATGGGTCTTCAAATTAAGTTGCACTTTCACTCACTTCAGGTTTTTCATGCATTGATATCTTCCATGTCACACATCAAAAGATACGAATTAAGTGTTCAAGTTACTCAAGCAAATACGAAGTTTCTTCAGTTTATATGAGTGCAGATACGCTGCATCATAATTCATCGTTATTATTAGTGATCTTACCTTATCTGCTCTTCTTATTATTATTATTACCTGTATCAACACGGGCATCAAAGATGGATTTCATCGAAGCGCAAAACAGCAAACTAGACGTCCAGGAAATTATTCAGCAAAGAGCTGTCTTGCACACTGACCGTGTTTCGTATCGTCCACGTTTGCCCGCGATATTAAAAGGAATCTTCAGAATTGAAGAATTAGAGAGTACTGAGTCTTTATCAGATCCTGAAGTTTGCCAATCCCTCTTCCCTAACATCTTCGGGCAACCTCGAGTTCGTTTAGTAATGAACAAAGGATCTCAATCGGAGTCAACGGTGCGAACTCTAACCGGTCGAAAGTTGCGTGTTGGGGTAGTTTTCTCTGGAGGTCCTGCTCCTGGGGGCCATAATATTCTGACAGGGTTGTTCGACTTCTTAAAGAGGCGAAATGAAGACAGTGAGTTGGTTGGATTTCTTGGAGGTCCATCAGGGATCGTTGACAAAAGATATTCTGACATTACTAACGAGCAACTTGATCATTACCGAAATTTGGGAGGATTCCATTTCCTAGGCACTGGTCGAACTAAGATCGAGACAGCTGAACAACTCCAGTCCTCTCTCAAAACATGTAAAGATCTTGCGCTCGACGGCCTGGTGATCGTCGGTGGTGATGACAGTAATACCAATGCTGCAGTGTTAGCAGAGTACTTTCAAGCACATCAATGTGCCACCCGCGTGATTGGCGTTCCGAAAACGATCGATGGTGATCTACGCAACGAAGATATAGAGGCTAGTTTTGGATTTGATACAGCGACTAAGGTTTATTCCAATCAAGTCGCAAATCTGTGTCTTGATGCTATAAGTGCGTTGAAGGCATATCATTTTGTTCGAGTGATGGGTCGAGACGCCTCTCATATCACTCTCGAAGTTGCCCTTCAAACACACCCGAACCTAGCATTTATTTCTGAGGAGGTGGCTCACGGTCAAGCGACCACACTGACGGATATAGTGAATGAAATCACACAACTTATCGTTGAGAGGGCAAAGTTAAGTAAACAATATGGTGTAATTTTGATTCCAGAAGGTTTAGTAAGCTTCGTTCCAGATATGAAGAAGCTCATCGAGGAGTTGAATGAGCTGCTTGCGGCAAGAAAGGAGGAGAGTGCGATTGACCCTTCAAATTTTGATGCGTCAGTGTTGTCTTCACCTTCCCAGCAGCTATATCACAGTCTTCCCGAGTTCATTTTGCGACAAATGATGGCTGAACGTGATCCCCATGGTAATGTGCAAGTTGCTGCGATCGAAACCGAGCGATTGCTGGCTCATATGGTTCGTCAGCGTTTGGATCAGTTAGCCAAACAAAAGCTCTTCACAGGAAAGTTTACCTTCGTCTCTCACTATTTCGGCTATGAGGGGCGATGTGCGTATCCAAGCAAATTCGACTGCGATTATTGTTACACTCTTGGCGCTACCGCCGCAGCGTTGATTGAGCAGCAAAAGACCGGCATGATCGCAAGTGTGCGTAATCTCGATAAATTTCCTCATGATTGGATTGTCGGAGGAACACCACTTACAGCGATGATTCATATTGAGAGACGCAAAGGAAAAAATAAACCTGTCATAAAGAAAAAATTAGTTGACTTGAACGATTCTCCATTTCTAGTGTTTAAGAAGATGAGAAACTCATGGATGCTAACTGATGATTATCGTGTTCCTGGTCCGCCGCAGTTATCAGGAAATTGTGAAGAGGTTCGTAACTTTACGATCATGCTTGAAGCAGAAACTAAACGAAAATCGAATACTCCAAAATAATCTCCTTCTGTTTTGCTAACAACCCTTTTTTGGATTAAATTCGAGCTAGACTTCTTAAGGAAGCGTATTTTCAACTCAAAAAAACAAAAAAAATTGTCTAATTCCACATTTTCTTATACCTATCATACATATTTACATCACCAATTACATCTTTAACACTGCTTGTGAAGAATAGAAAAGAGGAGACAGGGCACTCGATGATATCGCTGCGCTTGCATCTTGATCTTTTGGAAGCAAAAGACTCAAAGAACTGACCATTTGATGAGCGTTTACTTGATAGTTCACGATCGATGAGGCGATGGAGGTGGCAGAAGAAGAAAGGTATTGCTGGACTCGCTTTTTAATTGAAGGAGCTTGCAGCAGATGCAACGAGCATGATACTATTTCCCCGCTTTCTAAAGGTTTCCCTTGAGAGCCATTACTGGGCAAAATCAGTTTATAGTAATGAGGAGTTCCGAAACTCAGGACAACGACATCGTATAGTATTAATGCCCCTCGGAGAAAAGCATCTTGAAGTACATAAAGGTCCAACTTCATTTCTTTGGAGTAAGGTGATAGGTGAGTTAATGCTTGTTGGGGAGAGAGATGATTTACAATAACACATTGCAAACTTGCCCAAGAAGGGGTAGAAGATGAAGAAGAAGAGATAGATGAAAGAAGAAGGAAGTTTAAAAAGTATAGAAAATGCCAATGTTGCTCTCGTTGTCTCGAGAGTAAACGCATTCGAAATAATCGTTGAATCCGCTCTTCGTTCGTCATCATATTTTCCAACATACGAATACCGGTTTCCTCTCTTACTTGAGATATGGAAATCTCACCTCCTCCTGTTGATGCTAAGTGCATCGCAGCCTTCAATCTGTAATGATTGTAGAGATCAGTATACCTTCGAATAGGTGAAGTGCATTGAACATAATGATTTGAGCCTGAAGTTTGATGGAGTCCAGGCCTTGTACTATCTTTTGCTGCTTTCAGTCTCTTTAACAGGCGAAAAGTGCGAAAGAAAGAAGTTTCGTTTGAACGCGACTGCAGTTGTATCTCTTCTGCAGTGATCGCAGGAGTACATGCTTGAGTCTTGAAATAAACGGAAATATTTTGTTCAACAGAAAATTTTCCTATTAAGTCTGACATAAGTAGCATATATTCGCTCACAGTGACATGTGAAGTAGCGTTACACCACGAAAGTTGCCCAACCATCAAATAATTAGAATCTTGTTCTTCCAGAGGACTGGCGGGAGAAAGAGAGTTGAGTAAAATTGTTGGAGGGAATAAACTTTGCTCAATTCGTTTGCCCGTAAAAGAAGTCAGAGGTTTGGGTCTAGCAGACCTTAAAGGCAAAGAAGACGATTTGGATAGTTTTTTGACATTGATGTCAAAGTCGGTGCGATCCTGCAAATAATCATCGATGCTTCCCCGTTGTTCCCTCCTCAATTTATGGCGAAGATTGGCCCAAAAGTTCAATCTTTGAAGATCCTTCACCATATGATCGTCAAAACAACGAGAAGTTGAAAGAAGTGTGGTCATAGCGGGCTCCAGAGAGGAAACCGATAGCAGATCCTCCATCACCTCGATTTCTTCTTGAACTAAGGAAGGAGGGCTAAAGCCAACGTTTACCGCAGAACTTGATGGAGTTGAATCGAAGGATGTGGACACGGCAACCTTGTCGAGGGAGGAAGTTGAAGTGCTATTAGCGAAATTTGGTTGACAGACGATAACATTATCATTTTCAGGTCGGATGGTTTCCCCGCCTTTCATTTTTATAATGTTATCTAGCTGAATGTAAGTCAATCGTCGTACTCCTCGAATCCTGCTCGGGCAAATCTCAAACGAAACAACGTCACCAGTAATATTATCCAAAATTACCCCACAACTTACTACATAAACTCCAGATCCCCCACCATCTTGACTCAATAGAGGAGAATCTAACGAAAGAAGTTGTTTGACTAATCTTTCAGGAAACATGGAGATCTTTTCGTCAGGGAAATATACTGATGTCATTCGTTTTTCGGCCTCGATAGATAATTGACTTCCTGGGCGAATCCAACGAGACACGTCAGCAACATGTACCCATAATTTTTCTCTTCCATCTTCGAGATATTCAATACTGATGGCGTCATCGATATCTTGTGCACTTATTGGATCAATCGCATAGTTCTCCAAGTGGCGGAGGTCAACTCGCAACCGCTCATCGGGATCGAGAATTATATCATGGTGATTGATGAGATATTGGGCTTCCTCCATAACTTCAGGAGGAAAAACTTCACTTCCATTGGTGGTAAGATGATTTTCATTCGCTTGTAAAACATCTCGATCGATAAAATGGCTGAGCTCAATGGGATAGATATTCAATAGCTCCAGCAATCGCACGAGATTCTTGAAATTGACTGACAAATCCAGAAAATCCATTAATTTTAAAGCACGAACTGCAGCATCTTGACGCTGTGAGAAAAGATTGGATGTTGTATTCGATGATTCAAGTATTTCATCATATTTTATATCACTTCCTCCAATCACGGTCGATCGTAAAGGTTGCTTAAGAAAGTATTGTAGTGGAGTGGAATATTGATGGTGATTTGAAGGTTTCTGAGGAGTCGAAGTTTCCTCAGGGATAGAGCTGGAAGGGATGGAATACGGAGTATATCCTTGTAGTGTCCAAGGATGACAGAGGAAGAGTAATTCCTTCAAACCAGGTATATATGGCTCCACGATTTCCTTCATAGCGATTGGTAAGGAGTTAAGGTGGAGAGATTCCGCCAGCTCACGCGGACTTAAAGATTCTGAAGACCATGCGTTTCCACTTTGCTTTTCTTCCTTGGTAGACGCGTCTTCCTCAAACTTGATATCATCTTCAGTTTCACTCTCTTCATCATTATTTAAAGAAGGGTTTGATACTACATCAATTGTCGAGTTTTTGCTTCTTCGGGCCATTTGAGGATTATTGAGAAGAGCATTAACACTGACAAAGCGAAACCTAAACTCTTTCAGCAGGGACAATTCTTGTTCACCCTTTCGAACCTCTTCTTTATCTCTTGCGATATAGTAAGACGATTCATCTCTTAGCCTCTCTTGTTCAGAGGAAAAAATTCTCACATTTGATGATGCAAAAGATTGTGCTGGTGGTTCCTGCTTGAAGTAGATATGTCCAAACTTGCTCATGAGTTGATCAAGCGCATAATAGTTTGAAGCATCAAACTCGTGTAACTCTTCTCCAGCGCCTATGATCAATGCTTTGCATAAGTTAGTGCGGCTGATTTTAGTCTCTCCTCTCTCAACGAATGTCTTCCAAACGGATTCTACTTCATCCTGTGGAAAATTATCCATCGCTCTCCCAATTTGCTGCAAAGTAGAGAAGTCATACCGCCCCTCTATGACGGATACAACTTTATTTATAGGAATCGTAAAGGGTTGGTTGTGGTTGAGGAGACCAATCAATTCAAGGTATTGCGTATTCTTCTTTCGATTGTAAACCAATGCAAGGTTTCTTGTTCCTTTTGGAGAGAGATACTCTATTAGCTGTGAACTTTTGATAAAAGCTTTCAGTTGTTGAAAATCATTTGAAGAATCAATGTTTGGTGGGTTTCTATTCTGGTGTATCTGGAAACCTCGATTGCTCGCATCAAGTCTCAAGGCTTTCCATCCATTTAACTGCTCCTTCTGATGGTATAAGCGAATAATTGAATACGGACGAATCCAATATCCATAAAGATTTGATAATTGAACGAGAAGCAGAAGAATGCTTATGAAAAGCATCTTTTCTGATGCCTATGAGATACTTCAGTGAATTTACGCCGATTAATTACGATGTAATTTTACAGGTTGTTGCGATCACAATTAATTTTACTGAGACAACTAAAAATGGAAGATCAGAACTGGAACGGTCAATTTGCTCAATACTCGGAGTTGTCATATGAAGATGCAGTTCGACCTGGAGAAAAGAGAATTATCTTCACTGGACCAAGACGGTAAGCACGATTAACCAGCATTATTGCACCGGCATCATTTATTAATTCTTTTCATAGATCTGGGAAATCAAGCATAGAGAGGGTCATTTTCCACAAATTATCTCCACACGAAACCCTTTTCTTAGAGGCGACTCATGGGGTTGATATTCATCTGATTGCAAATAACGATTTCTTAAGATTTCAAACTTGGGACTTTGGCGGGGATTTGTCTTTAACCAAAGGAGTTGAGTACACGGGAAAAAACATTCCTGCTGAAACCATTCTTAAGGGATGTAGCACAATGGTCTATGTGATTGATGCGCAAGAGAATGATTTCGAGGATTCCTTGCCTAAGCTAGCAGAGACAATCATCGCCGCCTTCAACATCAATCCTTCCATACACTTCGAAGTCTTCTTGCATAAGGTCGACGGAGATTTAATGCCTGAAGAGTCTAAAGCAGAAAAACAACAATTTGCCCAGAACTTTATTGCCAGTGAACTGGCTGACGTTAACGGAGAGATCTTAGTGTCTTATTACCTCACCTCCATCTATGACCATAGCGCACTGGAGGCGTTCAGTAAGGTAAGCAATCTTCAGTTTAAAAGAAAACATTTCTTATTTCTATGTAGGTTGTTCAGAAGTTGGTGAACCAGCTTCCAATCTTGAATAATTTGTTAGATAAAATGATCGAAAGGTTCGCGACTCCTTCCTTCTTCTCTCAATCCATCTCTAAAGGGTCTTCTCTCACTGTAGTTGCATAATTGATAAATCATATCTATTAGACGTATTTACTAAGTTGTATATCGCAACAGATTCGAATCCAGTCGATAGTCACACTTATGAGCTCTGTGCTGACCTAGTCGAGCTTGTCATTGACGTGTCCTGTATCTACGGACTGTCCGAAGAGGATGGAGCTGCTATTCCGTATGATCAAGAGAGCTCGTCAGCAATCCGATTGAACAGTGGAATGGTTTTATATCTCCGTGAGGTGAGCAAGTACGTCGCACTGGTCTGCGTTATTCGTGAGGAACACTTTGCGAAGAGATCCATCTTAGACTTCAACATTAACTGCTTCAGAAAGAGTTTAGATCAAGTTCTTAGAGAGAGTAATCAGCTTCCCTCTCCTTGAGAGATAAGAGAAGAACAAAACAAAACACTCCTTATTAAACTCTTCGTAATCCCAACCACCGCAATGTAATTATAATCAGAAATCATCGCCCCCTTTCTCCTTCAAATAAATTCGTAGATAGATTGAAAGAGAGTAGGATGAATAGTTATTGTTTGGATTATTTATTTTCAACAATCAAGACAGTTTTGTGATGTATGTATATGCAGATTGGTTGAGTTTAGTATCCACCGCTGGTCTTCTTCTTCTCACCTAACTCGAAGTGCTTAGTTCTCTTTAAACATAATTGCTTCTTTGTTTTGCATTCTTTACATTCAAGACGTAAGACGATCTTCTTTGTTGTTTTGGCCTAAGAGGGAGAGAAGAGGGAAGAGGAAAGAGTAAAAGACGTTTCATCAGAACGGTTCGAGATGTCTTACTTTCTTGTGGAAGATAGGCTTAGTTTGACCACCATAACCCATTTGCTTGTGGTCGTAACGTCTTTTACCCTAATGACAAGATAAATCGAATTTCTGGTATGATTGAAAGCACGCAGCATACCTGGGCAAAGTTGGATGCCTTGCCTGCCTTATACTGGGTGACCTTGTGAAGAGTATGCTTATGGCATTTCTTTCCCTTGCAGTAAGTCTTTCTTTCCTTTGGTACGTTAACCATTTCTAAAGATAGCAATACCAGATTAGACAGTTTCTTCGATTGGGTTGATCTCGAGAGAGAAAGAGCGCCGTAAATGGCAGACCACAGTGTCTGACATCCCTCCAACTCACAAGACCAACAACTTGAGATGGCAGTGCTTACTTTATTATATTAATCCTGTAATAGAGATAAAGGAACGAGACAAAGGCTGTCTTTTGATTGTTGGAAAGTTGTGGTGGAAGTGTTGATTTCGAATTTTCGGACTTTCGCAATCCATTTAAAATAAAAGCGCTTTTCGAACAGAGAAGGCGCTTTTTATGTACTGGAACGTTTCATTTTGTTCGAGTTGTTTTTAATCATTTCAAACAATTACTATTTATTAACATGGATGAAATCAAGGATATCATCAAATCTATCGTCAAGGGATGTAATCAAGGGGGTGTGGTTGTTAGCGAAATTCTAGCTGCCTTTGTCGCAAAAACTGTAAGTTCATAAGGTTAATTAGTTATTTTCCAGATCTCACAGTTCGGGGTTCATAGGTGGTTGAAGGAAATGCCTCCTATTTTGCTTTGGATCGTCAAGTTACTCAAGAAAGAAAAGAGGAAGTCATTTTACAAAGTATAGAACGATTACTCGAGCGCGATAACCCTGCTCTTGAGCTGTAAGCCAAAACATCCCTCAACAATCAAATCAGCTAATCGCTCCTGCCCTCTTGTATAGGATTAAAATGCAAGTAGATTTTGACTCAACCTACCTTGAAGAAGATCAAGAGGCTCAAAGAAAGTTGAAAAATCGCTCTAAGATGATCGCCACTCATAAGCAAGCAGTCGCTGATGTGAAGATGGATGATGCACAAGACTATGAAGCACTTACTTCATTGTATCGAAAAATTTTTAGATTTTTATTAGAATTTGCACCAAATTCTAAACCAGCAGATAAAATGATTGAACGAGAGATTGCAGCAGCATTGGAAAGCGTCTTTCCTCGCGTTGGTCTAAAGTCTTTTATCCAGCTGACACCCGAAGAGAAATCAACACAATTATTAGAATTAGCCCGAATTGTTTTAGGAATTCGTTTATTTAATCGTGATGAAGGTCGAGGTGGTGGTGGGATTGATAGTTTGGATAAGGATGGTGTGATGCTAGCGAAGGTGTTACTTGATGACATTGAGAAAGAAATGGGATTCTTTCAAGATGCTTGCAATAAATATCAGAAAGCTATTGTTAAAGCGCATTTATATCGACGTCGTAAGAAGTATTTAATGAATGAATTAGAGAAACAAAGAAAAGAAGCTGAGGAAGATCAAATCGGAGGGGGTGAAGGAGGTTCTTTAAATACACGTAATCGTGAAGCCAAAGCTGAAGCAAAAGGAGACAAACATAGTAATCATTCTCATCGACATGGTTTAAAATCGAATGAAATCTTTCTAATCTCACAGTTAGAAGATGTGAATGATTTTGTCATTGAACGATGGTCACAGGAACTTGCAAATCGTCGACAATATTTAAATTTCTTAAAATCATTGCAAGATGAAGTCAAATTTATTCATGAAAAATTAGAATCCATTGTAGAAAAATTAAAATTAGAATTAACAACGATTAAATCACTTGTGAGTAATAAATCATCAGTGCCTAAAGAAGTTGTTTATCCTCGTTTTGATTCACTTGGAACTATCTGGTTACAGTTATATGAAGAAATTGTCGTGATGATTGCTCGATCCAATACTTTTCAAACTTTATGTAAATATCGTTTATCATTTAGTCCAACATTAGCTGATGAATTATTTGGTGAAGAAGAATTAGATGAAGATATTAAACAAGTGACGGCTGAAGCAAAGAGAAGAAAGAAAGAAAAAGAAATTAAACATTCCAATCGTGTTAATAGTCATGATCTGGCAGAGAAAGAAGCTGAAGCGAGTATTATGGGTGATCCTGATATCCTAGAGGCTTCATTTGATGAAGAGGAATATATTGCTCGAAAGAAACGTGCAGCGCAAGCTAAAGCAGGTGGCTATGAAGAAGATGATGAAGAAAGAAAACTTCTATCTGCTGATATGAATTTCCTTCATACGATTGAAGAACAACATGATCATTTATACGCTGATGCCAAGCAATTACTCAGTGAAGAGAAGATGAAAAACATTGATAAAGAGAAGAATGCAATTGATGAATCTTTAATTACATCAGGTGCAACATTATTAAACATCAAGAATACTCCAGACTTCCATCTTCTTCCTTTAGAGTTTCAAGGATTTTGTCCATGGACAATTGTCGAAGCAAGAGGATTATTAGTCCCTGGTAAACCATCACTAGGTATTATCCGATATGAGAACCAATACTATGTCTGCGATCATCTTCCTGCAGTCCAAGCCTTTATGAAGAAACCTGAATATTATCTCTCCTCAATAAGAGAAAGAGCTTTCAAGAATCCTGAATTCATTCATTTACTACGATTACAGAAATGGTTTCCAACAGCATCTATTGCCAAGCTATTACAAAGACATGAACAAGAGATTAATAATCAGACAGGACAACCATTCACGAAAGATGCTGCAACAGAAACTCCATTACATTTCCAAGATAGTTATATTGATTTAAACTATCATTGGAATGAATGGGAGTTAAGACGAAGAGCTTTGAAGATTGTGAATCTGAAGCATTGTAAGACCACGTCACAACAGACGGATCAATCGCATTATCGTCGAGATAATGACACTCAAGTTTATCTGCCCCGAACGAATGAGACACAAACAACGAGAGATAAAGGGACGAACCCTCCCATCGTCACTACATATGTAGAAGGCTTTCGTGGCAAGCAGATGGTCTACGAGAGCAAGTCAACCTTCACGTCAAAGAAAGACGCAATGAAGGCGAATATGGCAGAGGCGAAGGAAGTTAGCAGGCCAAAGATCGCGTATCGAAAAGCAGCTGTGGTGAAACTAACCCTCGATCTTTAACAGTGACGTTGTTGTGTTTTGTTTTCTATAATTGTAATTATCCTCTATCACTGATTCAAACAAGAATCACAGTACGAAAATTATGAAGGCAGGCGGAAAGTGTCGAAGTTATTTTAGGGGAGAAGGTGGCTTAACAACAAAGTGTTGATGGGTTTTGTTAGGTGTGAGTGTAGATTATCCAATGCTACTGCTTTATTTTAAGTGTTTGAAGAGCTGAGGACCTCTCTGTATATTAGAAATATGTTAATAACAATAAATAGAGAGGAGTGAAGAATCACTTACGCATTTATCTAAGCATTTAAGATGATCGAAATACCATGGCTCACAGTCTCCTTCCTTCTTCTTCTCTAATCTAACAATGCATGCCTAGCAAGACAGTCGTAAGCAATTGGAAAGAAGTTTCTATCAAAATTAAATAAGTTACCTCGTATTTAGCCCATTGTTCAGTACATTGTGGCTTGCATCCCTCAGTTAACTTTGGTAAAACATCGACTGGTTCAGAATCGTCTCCCTACAAGATGACGGAAACAATCAGACTAAAAGTAAAGATAATCATATAAAATGCTTACTGGCATTGTTTATGATGTGGATAGTTTAAACTGTGACTTAAAATTGCGAAACAGATAGCAATCAATGCAGTTGGTCGACGAATTGTTCCTTGACTAAGAAAGTCGACTTTTTCAAATCTCTATTTATCCGAAACCCAGAACTTATCAAAACTTTACGTTGCTGCATACAAAATTGTAAAAGTGTAATTGATACGAATTTAGTGAACTATCTCCATTGGTCTCTAAAGTTTCTAATTCTTTAAAAATTATAGTAATCCATTACGGATCATGTACTCCTTTTGAGCCTCGAAAGCTAAGAGAGTAATGGCGAATAACGGTCCAACAACAACCATACGAGGAATAGCTCCTTTATACAAGGCGGAAACTCCTTCTTCTTTCACTATTATACTATACGCACTAAACATGTTCTTATATTTCTCAATACCACCGGCTAATTGTAATCTACATTTTAGGTGTTATAAGAGGACACGGAATACCTGAAGAGAGTGTTTACCTTGTTTTTACAACATCTGTTGGAGTAACAGCTCCTGCAGCTAAGGCACCAGCAGCAAATCCGGCCAATAGTTGGGAGCCGATGCTGTTTTGTCCCTTCCTTGGTCCCTCTTTATAAGCGAGATAGGATTTGAGGTTGGCGTAGGCAGGGAAGAAAAGGATCGAAAAAGGAACATCTCTTGTTAATGTTGCTAGAGTTCCAGTGTATAACCCCTTAATACCCATTTGACGAACGACTTGGACCGTGGTGGATCGTTGTTCTGGAGGGAGTGTTGCCTGCATCTGCATACGGATCTTTGTAATCTCCATGGGATTTGTTGCGATTACTTGACAAAACCCTGCACCTCCACCAGCCAAGATTTCGTAAGGCAGCTCAATTGTTCCATCATCGTTCTCAAATTTCTCTCGAAGATACTCGTTGACGGCCTAAGAGTAATAATCAGATTATACAAATCTTATACTGGAAATTAAACTATCTTACCAGCTTAATAGCCTTCTCTGGGGTGACACCAATAAGGTTAGGTGGCAGTCCGCGATATAAAGCCTTGAATCCACCTTCTTTTCTAATGATTTGCTGAAAACAATCTATTGGTCCTTTATACTGTCCGTTACTTGCTTGAAGACGAGTCTTAACCATATCAATAGGAAACATAATGGACGTTCCGACAACTAACGATTCAAGTCAAGTCAGACAACAAACTTCTAACAGGGAAATCTAACCTCCAGCAACAGCTCCAACTACCAGCTTGATTGGCAAAGGCAATTTCTTGGGTTTTTGTGGCTTATTTTCGGTATTCTGATCGCTCATTGTCTATAAGGTTATATCTAAGACTAATCTCACAGGTTTTGGTCGATAACTATTGTAATATTTGGTGGATATCTATCGCTTGAAGTGAGTAATGAACCAAAGAAATAATTTCATTGAATTCCGAATAAACACGTTGCACTGAACGAAAAAGCGATTTTTCATTTGGGCCAATCGCCCTAGGTGACTTGAGTGAGGGGCGGGTTAAAATCGTTATGATTTGTTTGTTTCATTGATTCGATCGACTTCCTTTCCTTTCATTTGAAATAATATCTTCGACTTAGAAGAATCTCTCACACACGCTTATCAAGTATCTGCAATTCTGGTGAAAGATTTATTTGATTTTAGAGGGTTAATATTGTTTTGTTTCAAGCAAAAAAAAAAAAGAAAATAAAAAAAAAAATTAGAAATTGAAAATATTTCAATCAAATCAGAATGTCAGGGATACCGAAGGTTCAATTAGACTTGGATCAAATGATGGATGATCAAGATATGGATAATTATTCGTTGGCGGATGCAGCAGTCGCAGAGGGTGTGGAGGTTGAGAAGTGTGTTGTTGGCAGTTATAGAACGAACCTCCAACAGAAACAAGCTTTTCTTTCTTTGCTCAATACATGCGATCGTGACAATATTCCGATCGAATGGGTTATAGATATTGCCGATGAGTCAAATGGTTGGTTCTATGCCACCGCCTATCACTATGACGACAACACACAGATGCTGCATGTCATGGTTCCAGACAAGGTCAATCCAACCTTCGATGGTCAAGTGCAGCTAGACTACCGTACTGTTCATTTAATCGAATGCGTGGACGGCAAGTCCATGGCTCTGTTTAATAAGATCGTACGAGACTCTGTCGTGCGAGTGAAGTGGGATGTAGAGTGGTACGAGGAGAATGATCAAGGTGGATATAATGATGGTGGTCAAGGTCGTTGGATTTATTCTGTAGCACGTTACTATATTCGTATTGCAAATCAATTACTTGTTGAAGATCGTGAATTCGAGGAAGATCAAGCGGAAGCAAACAACTCAAAAGGTTTTGTGATCATCACAGCAGATTTAAATGTCAGACTATTACATTGTCATCGTAATAAAGGTATTGAAGATTTTTATCGTTTAATTAATGAGAATATTGTTTCTTTCACACCTGAAGCCGAAGAAGAAGCGAATACTGCGATTCAGAATATGTCACAGTCCGACATGTCACCAAAGAGAGATGAGACAGGCAGTAATAATAATAATAAGAATGGTCATAACAATAATAGTCAGAATAATAACAATGATAATAAAAATAATCGTTCCAATCGAGAGAATCATGATTCTCAATATAGTCGAAGTGGTAATGATGCTTCAACGGTGTTCTCTAATTCATCTGCTACGACAGTTTCTCCACTTTCTTTAAAGAAATTAGCTGAAGTTGTTCGTCATTTAAAAGATTCATTAATTGTTATTAATGAAGATTATGAAAAGAAACGTAAAGATGATTTTGAATTATCAGAATTATTTCAACATTTTGTATTATCAGGTGATTTAGATGAAGGACTTCAATTAATGGAATACTTTCAGAAGATACAATCACGTCAGGAAGGTCGTCTGAATAAAACACTTAGTGGGAAGAAATCAACAAAGAATTTAAATAGTTCTATGGATGATAATGATGTTCTCTTTTCTCCTGGGAGTACAGTGGGTGATGTTGGTGGAGGTGAATGGGAAGAAAGTGTTGATGATCCAGAAGAGAAACAATTCCGCAAAGTCATGAAACTATTAGATCATGCAACCCATAACAGTAATAAGTTAGAGAAGCAATGTGTTAAGTTGTTGAAACATGGATTTGATATTCTTAACACTGGTGTACCTGCAGGAGGAGTGACGAATACAGGTGGTAAAGTCGAAGAATATGAAGTGTTGAAAAAGGAATTCAAAAAATTAAAGAAGGAGCTTGATGCGAAGGAAAGCGAATTACGACAATTGAAGAGTAACCATTCAACTCCAACACATAACAGGCGCTAATCACGGAAAGATAATCAACGATAAATGATATAATGATATAGCTGTTGTTCTTTCTGCTCCTTCTTTGTTTTTTCTTTTCGTTTATATATCTGCTTTTCCATTCTCCTTTATTTTAATCAAGAAGAGCCAAAAACTTAATAAAATAAGAAGAATAAATCTCGAATTCCCAATCACACAAAGAATGGGAGGAATGAAAAAGATCTTTTGGAGCATTAACCATTACAGAGTACACAAAAAAGTAAGTTTGCTCTGGCGTATTGTGGGGTTCATTCACAGAAGAGAAAAATTCAAGCGCACTAAGGAAACAACTTTCACTGAATTTAATGATCCTTTAAGAGAACTTTCTCTGTTTCCTCCAATTTAGCGATCTCAACATGCTCTCTCAGATATGACTACCAAAAATATTACATACTGAAACGATATTTAGAAGTGCAAAGACTTACTTCAAAAGGATCGTAGTTTTGTAATTCTTCTGGGAGGGTCTTCTTTTTGGCAGAAGCGTCAATAGCTCTCTTGATTCTTCTCTCACTAAGAGAAGGAGTTATGACACAGGAGTGACCGCTATTAAACTTCCTTACCGCTCAATTCTAACTTCGGCAGGAATTCTAGATAAGGCTCGCTCTACAGCCGGAGTTTCGATTAATAAATCTTCATACTTTAAGCCTGAAAATGGATTTGTCGTTAAACAAGTCAAGCGAGATTGTTCTGCAGGTTATTACCATATTCTTTTAAATTTTTTGCGAGAGATCGCTGATAAAGACGTGCAGCAACATTGGTTGCTCCTCGAAAGAATTGTTGGAAGACCATTTCTCTGATGCAGTGCAAGTAATTTGCTTTTCTTCTGTTTATTTGATTGAATTGCAATCGTTCTGTGAAACATTCACTGACCGAAAATCCGAAATTGAAAAAGACCGAAATAACGAAAAGAAAAAGGAAAGCGTCCTGATTTTAAAAGAACTTACTTACAAAGGAAGCAAGCAAAAACAGAGAAACAGAAAGAAGCAAAAGAAAAAAAAACAAATCGCAACGCACAGAACACAAATAAAATTCTGATTAAACCATCATCCAGGGAATTTAATGAAGAAAAGAAGAATAGGAAAAGAAAGAAAGAAACAATTGAATATACTCTATAAACAATCAAAATGTACATCGAATTGAGCGACGCAAAATTTCAGAGCTTTCCCTGTTCAAAATGGAAATAATAGACCCTTCTTTTATTTATTGCAGAAACTCAAGAAAAAACTTCTTACTTTGAATGATAGAAGTTAATAGAAGTTATGAAGCGAATTGTAGGTTGGGTTGAAGCTGAACTGTTTCTGTTGTTGTGTCTGTAGATTACTGTTTGAAGAAAGTTGAGACACATTTGAACCGTTCTCACTGATAAAGCGGAGCAAATTAATGCTGTCCTGCTGAATCGACGGATCGCTCGCCATAGATTGCAGGATACTTTGGTTTAATGGAATATCAGCATGACTCGCGATATTGGTGATGTGGCTATTATTCAAAGCAGAAAGTTGCTGTATCATAGACTCCAAAATTGTGCATTGCATCATGTAATTGGCTTGAGAAGACGAAAGTGCTAAATTGTTTTCATTGAAATTATTTGAAGTGGATGTTGGTAAGGGTAACGTCGGTGCGAGATTAAATTGTGACGGAAGACCGGTTGGCTCAACAATCGGGAGCTGTGAGTGCTTCTCGAACCAATAATAGATACTTTGAAGCGCCGTCAAGTCATTATTTATGATTGGAGCAGGCGTAAGTAATGTATTCGAAGGCGAAGATAGCTCAGAATCGCTTGACTTTTGAGCACAATTCAAAACTTCCAAAACTTCCGCATAGTCTAATTTACTTAATTTCTCATAATCCAAATATTCAAGAAGATTAATCTTTCGCTTCTTTAAATCATTGCTCGATCCCTCAATCTTCTTCGAACTCGTTACTTCTTCAATCTTTCGCTTTAGAGTGGGCGGGGTTACAACAGATAGATTCGCTTCATCTAATTTAGATGTACCGCTTTGAGGAAGAGTTGGTTGGAGCGGAGCATCGACCTTTACTGTCGCTTCCACTTGCTTCTCGGCTATCTCTTCCGTTTGATTCTTCAGAGATTTCCCGCTATTGATATCAGCGAGTGAAGATTCTAATGCAAAAACAGAATGTCCAATAAAAGGGAAAACAAAAATTGCCTTAAAAGCAACAATCTTTAACAGCTGGATCACATCTTCGTGATAAAAGCTAATCAGGGGATGATTGAGGAGCGCATTGACAATCGAAATATATTTCTTCTTTGATTTTGAAGCAGGATCCTCTGCAATAAGAACTGCTCTTAACTCTTTAATTGTTTTCCAACCTTTAAAAGATCCAACTACTTGAACAGAAGAAGCTTTACCATACTCTTGTAGGATTTCTTGAGGTGAGAGGGAATGATTCATAGAGATGTCGCTGCGAGTGCCCCCACTGATAGAGCGAGCAGAGGAAGATTCGGGTAAATCTAAAGACACTAAATCAGACGATTCACTGTCACCATGATCATTGAGCGTATTTTGTTGATAGCGATTCTGCGCGCGATAAGTAGGAGTGAAGAGAAGCTTTTTAGGCTTTTTCTCTGCTTGTTTAACTAACTCGGAATATATGCTTGGGTAATGTTCTTGTACTTCTCTAAGAATGCAATCTCGCAAAACTCGTCCTTGATTGAAAGAACGGCGATGGGAGAGATCAAAGCGATCATTTTCAAGAATAGTTAGAATAGCGTCAAGAATGAGCGGTAAACACCATCGCGATCTCGCTCCATCGACAACTTTGTCATCAGCGCTCCAATCCTCTGGAAGACTATCAAAATGAGCCTAGAAGGAAAGAAGCAGGATAAAAAATAAATCTGTGAGGAAGAGTTTCGCCTCTTACCTTCTTTGATGCAGTGTAGGAACGAGTATACAATGACTCAAACGTTGAACATACGGACGACCATTTAATGTTTAATGAAACATTACGACTATGGAGAACTTTCGCGATAGGATTGATGGGCACTCGAGGGTCTACTGTTGATGCGTTTATTTGAACTTCTACCTCCGAAGAATTGGAGGATGATTGTGTCGATTGTTCCTCCATCACTTTAACAATAAAATTATTTCGATATTCAAGAGAGATAAGGAAAAATATAATTACGAAATAATAGTTTAGGTTCAATATAGATGACTCCGGTAACACTCCAGTGTCAAGAAATGTGGCAGAAAGTGTCAATTTAAATCACCTTATGTTTAAATAAGAAATATATTGGCTCAATGTCCTATTGGGTATATTTATTGGAGTAACTGTGCATAATAAATAGTAGAAAACAAAACAGAAATTAACAGAAATGAGTGACACGATCCTTCTTCCCTTCACTCGCGCAAAGAGCACTGAAATAATCTATTATATCGAAGGTTGTGATTACATAAAGTGTCAAGTGAAGCAAAAATAAGGTTATTAGAGGAAATGTTATTTCAAATTCATAGTCTGAGATTATTAACTTGTAAAGTTTTCCTACGATCTTATCAATGTTTTACACTTAAATGGCAACACGAAGATGCATTTATTGAGAATATATTTGATAAAGGATTTCCTTCTAAATTTCAGGAAAAATTCAAGAAATTTTGGGAGAAAAGTGAGGAGTCTTGGATCATTAATTATTACATCGAAAGATTATTTTCATTTTCTTGAAGTATAGACTAATAGGAAAGATCAACCATGTCTAACAATCAACGAATCAATCTGGATAGTCCTCGTTATGATCAGGATACCTTTGAAGGCAGAGCAAAGCACTTCTTCATTACCACCAATCCATTAAATGTGTTAGCTTCAGATCCTGAATTAGACAAGGCAAAAACCATCGTTGAGGCTTACAGAAGAGGAGAGGAAGATAAGAATCTCACTGAAGATGAAATTTGGGCTGCCAAGCAGTTATACGACAGTGCTTTTCACCCTCAGACTGGTGAGAAACTCTTCATTCTCGGCAGGATGTCCTTCCAGGTGCCTGGCAATATGTTAATCACTGGATGTATGATGACCTTCTACAAAAGTGTCCCAGCTGTAATCTTCTGGCAGACTATCAATCAGACCTTCAATGCGATTGTCAACTACACCAATCGCAATGCCTCTGCTGGTGTCACAAACGAACAATTGGGAACAGCATACGTCGCTGCCACTAGCGCAAGTGTTGCTACCGCGTTAGGTTTGAATAAGTTGATTTCTTCCAGTCCTGCCTTGTCATCCGGTATTATTGGTCGCTTTGTCCCTCTCTTAGCTGTTGCTGCTGCCAACTGTGTTAATATTCCTCTCATGCGCCAACAGGTTCGCAGCAAACTGCGAAGCCGTAATTGTCTCATCTTTTTGTGATAGGAAATCAAACAAGGTATTGCAATCGAAACTCCTGATGGAGAATATGCTGGTGCTTCTGGTAATGCTGCCGTGGCTGCTATCAGCCAAGTCGTCCCATCCAGAGTTGGGATGGCAGCACCAGCCATGTTTGTTCCTCCATTAATTATGAGCCGCTTGGAAAAGACTGCAACTTTCATCAAAAATCCTTGGTTAAAGGCTCCAGCAACTGTAAGTTACCTCAAATTAAGTAAAATGCTTTCGTGAAACGATGATAGGTTGCATTGACTGGTCTCTGCTTGACCTTCTCGACACCTTTATTCTGTGCTCTATTCCCTCAAAGAGCTGCAATCGAACTCAAGGATTTGGAACCAGCTCTTCAGACTGTAAGTCCCCATTCACTGCTTCCCGAAGTATGTCATCTTCTCGTTCTAATAGGAGGTTCAAACAAAGTTCCCTGGAGTTACCACCTTCTACTACAACAAAGGATTGTAAGAAATAATAAGTTCTCAGTAGTCTTAGTCATAAACACTCCTTTTCTTTCTATTTGCATTCGATGCTCTAAATGTAACTACATCTTCACTTTGTCTTTCAAGATTCTAACAATAAAATACAGATACAATTTGACATCCTTTTTCTTATTTTAATCGTTTATAGTTCATTTCAAAAAAAAAAAAAAAAAAAAAAAAAAAAAAAAAAAAAAAAAAAAAAAAAAAAAAAAAAAAAAAAAAAAAAAAAAA
>VKHI01000085.1:0-82546 GCA_015145745.1 Poterioochromonas sp. DS
TCCTTTAATCTCTTGCATTTAAAGTGGATATTCATAAGATGTTGTAATTTCTCCTTGCCTTCATATTGGATATGAAGTTGATTGCGAGTAGAGCTCGAAGTGCCTTCACATGACACAACGAACTTAGAGCGAACGATAAACTCTTTTGGAGTATTTATTGACTTCACTTTCACAGTACAAGAGTCATGATCGTAAGATTGTAGATCTCCTGTGAAGCCAAAATAAGATTTGGTGAAAGGATCCTCTGAGGGATGATGAAGGCGAAGAATCTTTTCAAAGCGATTTTGAGCTAAATGTAAAACTGTTGTGGGAGATTTCATCCAAGTATCATTGTCAACATCTAAAAAATGATTTTGGCGAGCATATTCAGTCCCAGCAACTGTATGACAATAAACAAAATCTCTAGGAACGGGGTTAGTGGAAACGACAAAAGCAAGCTAGTATGATACCTCCAGAAGGACGAGGGAGGAGTTTGCTTGACACTTTCAATAAAAGCATCCGGATACCAAGTTCTTAGAACTTCCATTGTTCTCATATTCAAGTAATGTGCTTGTGGATGAGTTCTTGGTTGCTCCCTTCTTTCCACCAAACAATGACTAATCTCATATTCACGTAACAACCGAGACAGGAACAAACCCACTGGACCTCCTCCTAAAATGGTCACTGGATAAAAGATTGCCTTGTTTGATGTGCTGAAACATCTCGTTCTTTGTAACTTGTGCATCATTCTAATTGATGAACACTGCAATGTAATTTTACGATGATGATGCAGCACATTTTCAGTTTCTCTTGTATCAAGAGAAGGAACCTTTCCTCCGAAAATACGAAAACTCGAACAAATCATTGAAATCTTCTTCAGGGATTGACTGATATTAATCCGATTTTCTCACTTTGATTTAACACTATTCATATAAATTAAGTGAGTCCAAGAAATATGTCAGACGTTCCATCATGGTTGAATGAAGAAAATATCAATACCGCTGCGACAGCTGCATCAAACCCAGCGGTTCAAAAAGCTGCAACGAATCCAAATGTTCAGAAAGCAGTTGCGAGAAATATTCCTCCCCCACCTCCTAAGGCTCCTGCTCCAGCTCCCCCAACTGCGAATCCAGCATATGATCCAGAAGCAGCACATGCAGTTCCTGTAGCAACAGCAACAGCAGCTTCGAGTCCAGCCTCAGAGTTTGTCATCGAAGAAGAAACACTGAAGCAGATGCAGAAGTGGCATATCGCTTTACGTCTCAGTTACGTCGTTGCTACCGTTTTTATGTGTGTAGCAGCAGTCCTAAGCTTGCAGAATCAGAAGGATGTGGGAGTCATTTTCTTCGCTGGATATGTTTTCTACTTCGCTGTGTTAATATGCTGCTTCGAATTCGCTCTCAATGTAAGATATCCTTCTATCTTCTTCTCGCTATCGCATTTTAACTAATTTTTTCATTTAGAGTATTTCAAGATTGATTGCTGTGAATTTTGGTTTCCTTTACTCTCTGACTGGTAGAATGGTTTTCCTGCTCTTTGTCGGATTCATGTGCTTTAGCTTGGGAGTCTGGGGTATTGTTGCCATGTGTGTTCTCTACCTTGCAGGATTGTTTCAGTTCTATATCATGTTTAAGTTCCCAAGATTCGAGGAGTATTTAAGAAAGAAACACTACTATGAAGGAAGAAATGCAGGCAAGAACTAATTCACCTCTCACCTCCTGTTTAGACAGTAGCGTTGCGTTGATGTCAACGATCTTGACCTTTTTGCCATTTCTATGGACATTTGTTTTATGTATGAGAGATCTCCTCGTTGGTTGATAATTTTAGATTCGTTGTACTAGTATTCCGACGAGGATTTTAACATCTAAGTTTTGTTTTTTTCTTCTTCTACTTGTTTTGAATCGACGACGACCTAATGACTTCACTATCTCTTTTCTTTCTCTTTATAGGAATCTTTTGCCAAAGAATTTTCTCACTCTGCGGCTTTAATCGCCGATAAGGTGACACAATATCATAAACCGATTTTAGTTATCATCACTATGATCAAATCGAGAATCTGTTTTCATTTTCAGAGACAATAAAAAACTCAAAAGAACACATTTTCATCATCTAAACCATCTAAAATCTCTCATCAGTTTCTACAGGTTACTCATTCATATCTATTTCTGTTCAGGACATGAAGTGAGATGTCGAGCATATTTGGAGCCATTAATAGTTTGTAATGGTTCAAATATTCCGGGATATTGACATTTAATAATCATCTTCTCTTGTAGTCTTGTCATATAATTCAAATATTGTCCAGTGTACTGATAGTTAGGCAGTTCTTCTTTATGGATCGTAGCATTTCTTGTGTGAGCAGTTCTTAAGATATAATCCATTAAATTAATCGTTCGATGTTGTTTCATTGCATGGAAATATCCATTTAATGCGATTCGTTGAGCTTCTTCAGGATGTGATCGATAATAATCTAACTTCGCGAATAGATCACTTCGATTTTGATTGGAGAAATAAACCACATGGTATCTGTCAATCAATGGGAAGGGATGAGGTACAAATAAAGGATCAACGAAGATGAGAGCTCCTGTACACATAGATTCCCATAATCGGAAATCACCTTCCCAATTCGCTGGATTGACTGTAACAATAATCTTAGCATGACGCATCTGATCAAAATATCGCAAACTAATCGTTGTTCTTTGCTTTCCATCGACCTACAAGAATAACGATTAAAAAAAAGATTGATGGTTTGTGTTGATAGTGAATTACCTGTGCTGAAATAACATTTGGAACATTTCTTTCCTTACCATACTCTGCAACCCAATTCTGAACTCTTAATCGTGTTGTCATATGAATAGATCCTCTTAAAGTACATAAAATATCAATTTCTCTTTCGCGATTAAAATGATGTGAAATATATGCTTCAGCTACAGCGTAAACCATCGGATAAGTCTCAAACTGTTTAATATGAGGATATCCAATGAATTTACCATCAATACGACGTACAAAACTTCTCTTAAAATAAAGATAATACCATGGATTTGCTAATGAACCATATTTATTCACATATTCCTCTTTTGTACGTGTAGGTAAGAATAAAGTATGTCCATCAAACTCATCTAATACAATTAACCGTGGCCCATAGGATGTTTGATTACATTCTGTCTTATGCCATGGTGCTGAACCAGGTAAGTAGATGATATAATCAGCTTCATTGATCCGATTATAATTTAATAATTCAATATTAGGATGGAGTAATAAACCTTCACGTGCTAAGAAATAAAACCTCACACCATAACTAACAGGATGACGACAGAAATAGATCTTATATTTTCTTTTTAGTTGTAATTCTGGTATAATACATTTGGATTGATTTGGACATAATAATAATTTATCATAGTTAATCGGTGAGATATCAGTACCTTTACGAGGTGAATAATGAGGATGTGCTTCGATGATCTCTGACTCTGCACCATCTAAATTGGTATTAATGGAGACATGGGATAGGGACTTTTCTATTGGTTTATGTGGCTTTTTATTGTTTGAAGAGCTCGCACCACCGAAGTGAATGTTTTGGAAAGTGTCAGTGTTCTCTGGTGTGATGGCAGGGGAAGGCTTAGGCTTCGGCTTCTTCTTTGGTTTGGCTTTAACTGTAGGGGTTGTGGTATCCAGAAACTCCAAAGTACCATCTGCTTTCTTATTCTGTGGATTTGAAGGTAATTCTTTAGAGGTGGTGGTGATAGTGTCAGTGGAAGTGCTTTGCTGCTGTTCTCTCTTCTTTTGAAGACTCTCAAGATGAAGCTTTTCTCTGGCTTTCACCACCGTTAAGTCGAGAAAGGAGATTGCTTGGGATAGAAATGAAGGCTTTTGTTCATGAACTTTTTCTGGTTCTAGGAAGCTAATGTGATCTTTATCAGATACGATAGGAGCATCAGCCACAGGCGCTGTATGTGAATTAAGATGGAAAAATTGTAATCCAGTCTCAATATTTTCACGTAATGATAGTCTACGAGTAGAAAAAGAAGTAAAAATTGTCTCTTCATAGTGTAAATAAACTATAACCAGAAGATTTAACACACAAAACAAAACAAACACTGTCATCGAACGATCCATAAGAACTTTCATTTTCATTCATAGAATCAAAATTGAACGAAGAAATCAAGTCGACCAAATCTTGATCAGAATAATCTGGTTGATAATAGTAGGTTTTATATTGCTGGATTTGAACTACTCGTCTGTCAATTCCTTCTCAAAACGTTGAAATAATAACTTAACTCGGCAGACCGGAATTTGAAAGACGGACTTTTCTTGCCAGCCCGGCGTTTTTCGTATGTCACACTTGATTCAGTTGCACATAAAAGAGTGAGGAATCTTCTTCCATCATATAATAGAGGTATAATAGAGGTAGTACAGTTATTCTTGAATAGCAGAGAGAACTTCTTATTCATTCTTCGAAACAGATAGATTGCCAAAGAAAACTCGAAGTGGTTTTTGAGACGAAGGTGTCAAAGATGATGCGATTTTCTTCAAGGACAATTATTATGTTGATAATCTTTCTTCAATTCTGTTTAATTCGATCTTTTCATTGTCAAACTCTCTTCGGTAGTAGTTTGTCGCGGTTTAAACCGTCAACATTAGCATCTAATGCTCAGGATAAACCTGTACACAACAATCAAAGACGAATAAATCTCTTTCAAGAGCCAGATAATGAATCACCCGAAGAAGTTATACAAGGCGCTATTGGTGTCAAATCACTTACGAAATATTTACTACCCGTTGCACTCATAGGTGGAGTCGCTTTGTTCAGTGCTTTTAGTCATAACATCGATGTGAGTCAGTTTCTCACAGCATCAGTAAAGAAGATCGAAGAACTTGGACCTTATGGATATCTGTATTTTGCTTTGGTTTATATCGCGGCAGAGTTGTTAGCGATTCCAGTCTTTCCTCTTACAGCCTCGAGTGGGTATCTATTCGGTCTCTTGCCTGGAACCTTGTTAGTGGTAGGATGTGCGACTATTGCAGCGTCCGTTAGCTTCTTCATTGGGAGAACTTTTCTACGAGACTGGGCACAGCACTACATTCAAAGTAAGAAATTGTTGTTATAGTTGTTACTGTGATCTTATGCCTATTTTTATTGTAAATTTGTCGATTGTTAGAATCTGAGATTTGGCGACTAGCAGACAAAGCAATCGCGAAAGAAGGATTCAAATTTGTTTTGCTTTTAAGACTTTCTCCATTGCTCCCTTTTGCTGTTGCAAATTATTTGTATGCAGTTACATCGGTGGACTTCTGGTAATTTTCTGATTGCATTATCTCCTGTTTATTTATGGATTGATGTTGATAATTTCTTCTGATAGGTCTTTCATCGCAGCCACTTTCTTGGGATTTCTACCTGGGTCTTTTGGCTTCGTCTACTTTGGAAATGCTGGAAAGGTGATCATTTAATATCTGAATCTTTATGTTGATTGTAATATATTTTCTCGAATTGATAGGAATTATTTTCTGACCATCAAGGGATGCCATGGTATATGTATGCTGCAATAGGAGTAGGTATCGTCCTCCTTGGAAAAACTTTTACCACCATCGCAATGAATGCCGTAAATGAAATCAAGAAAGAGGAAGAAGAATTGACTGTCTCGCAAAAGCCGAAGGAAAAATAGAAAGTTATCTACCGATCTTGGTCCTCTCAAGGGAAATTGAATGTATGATGCTTTGTGTTAGTGGATTTGTAATGGGTTATTTACTTATGAACAGATCATCTTTTCTATGTAAATTATTGGAAGTATAAATATTTTTAACAATTAAAAAACTACTGAAAATATAATGCTCTGGCACTTTTCTCCATATCCAGCATCGAGGAGGGTAAGATTGGTATTGGTGATATTGTCAGGAGGTAGCAGTTGTTTGATCTGACGTGCTAGAGTAGGATCACGCCGCACTCGATCTTCGATCGTCTTCATGACAGTTTTAATTGTTGTATGGCGTTTATTCACAGAGATAGCTGATTGGGAAATAATTGTTTCATTATTTAATATGAAATAATCGAACTCTTCTGTATTCTCATCAAACATTTCAGCTTCAACTATCAGAAGAGCGTGAGAGATCTTACAAGGTGGACACCATTCTATTTGATTATGCCAGTTGTTTTCATCTAATATCAATGGCTTTGTTCGCTTAGTATGATATAAAATCTGTACTTTTGGGCGTAAGAAAGGATAGCCTGCCTCGAGTCTTATCTTAGCAACAAATTTAAAGATTTTCGGAGATAAAAACGATTTAATCATACGAAACACCTCATCAGGAAGAACCTTAGGTCTATTGGGATGGGATGTTAGGAAACAAGCGAGGAAATTCATAAATTTATCATATTCCTTCTTACTCGGATAATATTTCTCGACGATAAACTCGAGGAAATGTTTTCCTTTGATCTCAATGACCGAAATTGGCAAAGGATAGGCTGGAAAGTATATTTCACTTGAAGAATATAATTCAGGAATTTCTTTTTTCAGTCGTTTGATAGTTACACCAAAGTGCTTTCTTGCGGTTAGCGGCAAGTCGAAAATGAATGAATCTGAGTGAAAAATATCTCCGTCATTCAATGAGTTCGAATCAGAGGGGTTTCTTATTTCAAACGTTTCTTCTCCATTCATTATTGTGAATTATTTGTGGGATTGTTCACGTGTGAATGCTTTCCTTCCTTTGATTCTTGTTTGGTTACCCTCCTAAAAATATCGAATAACAGAAAACGATTGAAACGATCAACTGTAACCGGTTTCTTAACATTTTATTAAATATCAATTTTTAATTCGGTGAGCGCAGCTACGATGAACTATGGGAGGCTTCATTCTTTAGTCCTTCAAATTGAATAGAATCGACGCCTTTAAAAGCGGCTGGAGTCGATGCAGATGGGGGAGGCTTCGCGCCATTCATCATTGCCTCTAAATAGGTTTCATATTCTTCTTGCCTTGCTTCATAAAATTGCTTCAGAACTTTTAAAAGTAAATATCGTAGCTGCTCTGCTGTTAAAGTAGAGGTTGGACGAAAGAGAAATAGGATTTCTAATTCCAAAGATTTCTTGAATTTGATGGTTTGTAAAGGGTTCGAGTAATGATGAGCTTGATCAGCATCGGGCTTTGATTTTTCTTTCGATACTGGAAAATAATCAGCAGCTGATAGCTTTGGAGCAAGTAGAATGAAGAGTGGATATTCTAATGGTTGATTTCGAGAGAGTTTCTCTTGTTTCTGGGCTAACTTGATGACCGTCTCGGCATAAACATGATTCGCCGTAGTTGCAACAAATAGAAACTAATACAATGAATTAAAATTTGAAGATTTTACAATAAAGGAGTGATGCCTTTACCTTTTCGTTGATGAGATCTTCGACGAAGTGATTGGTCAGAGCCTTCCTTAGAAGAAGAGTTTCCAGAGACGGTACAACAATCCCATCATCAACAACCAGAGAATCTTCGATATAAAGTAAAATAGGGCGATCTAACACAGTGGAAAAGTATTGACCATGGAGCAAAGAGCTTTGAAAGACTCTACAGTATCAGCAAAAAATAATGAACACAGTCACTGATACAGGACATGTCTTACCTTAAAGATGATTTCTTATCTTGTTTTCTTATTAATCTGATTATTTTTAGGGCTGATTCACGATAAGAACACCATATATCATAAGGAGGGTAAAGGCGTTTGATCTTCTCAACACCCATTTGTAGAAGCTGTAGCCAATTCTGCTTATTCGTCAATCGAGAAAAAATCCATTTTAAGTCAACAGTAATATGAAACAATTCTCGATCTTTTCCAAAACTAATACCGGAAGTATATTCTCGATCATAATCATCATTGAAGTTCAATGATGCTGGTATGCCTCCACCCCGAGTTAAACAGCATTCTTGAATTTTCGAATCGAGTATAGTCCTCTTTTGATTACATTTTTTTGCATGTCCCACAAAGAGTAAGCAAGCGAGGAGCAAATATTGGCACAGAATGATGAACTTCCTCACAACAAACATTTCCTACTTCTAGCATCGCAAATTAAAAAGATAACACTCTCAAGACAAAGTATTACTTTTTATGTTTATGAGGTAACAGCCCGTTATCAATAGTGCATCTATCTCTAAAAATAGGGTAGAACCCACTAAGCTTGAACTCGATAGCTCCTTTCTTCCTCTTCCTCCTCATTTTCCCTTGACCTCTCATTATCTGCTATTCGTTGATAACCTGCTCGAGTTTGATGATTTTGGAATAACAGTACATGTGGTAAGTAATCAGGATACTTTTGGAACATAAAAGCGAAGAGGATCAAAAAGAGGAAGACCAACATCATCTGTAGAGATGCCCAAATCAATCTCGACCTAGACATGGTCAGATCATCACTTACAATTACAGCAGCAAGATTCTCACGATAAGACGTGAGATCTTGATCACTCATTCCTTTCCAATCCTCATACCGTTCTAAACACCGCGAGAGAATAACAACAGAATCTCAAATAATGAATTCTGGCTCTACTAACCTGCATGGGCTTCAATAAATTCTTTCGTCGGATATCCTGGAGGAGAACAACCTATTGTATGTAAGGGATCTTCTCGATCCTTATCGAATAAACAAAGATAAATGATAAATCTTTTTCGGAGGAAGAATAATACCTGATAAAGTCGAATGTAATCAATTTTCATCTCAGCGGGAAGGTTTTTACATCCTTTCATACCATCAGGCAAAGCACATTGACATTCTAAATAGAAAAGAGGAAAATAATCGTTATCAGAGGAAAATGAAGACTTTTTGGTGCAATCAAACCTGGATTGGTGCAATCATAACACCTCCAACACACTGGACATTTGTCAATAGGACAAGGTTCTGGCATTCCCCAGCGATGTGAGATGGCAGTATTCAGGATTAAGTACATCGGCTCCTATTATAAATATTAAGATCATATTCGAGCCTGAAGGAAGCTGAAATTTATCTTACCACAGGGATTAAAGATCCAGTTAGCTCTTGCAAGGAATGACCTTCCACTGAAAAGATTAACTCACTATCTAAATACCATTTCAGATAGCCATGAACCCCAGGCTGCCACTCTAACTTATAAACATGTTGTGATTCAAAATGAGTTTGGTTTAATACTAAATCACAATATAATAATAATAAAAGGGCACAAAAAACAAACAATATAGCTTACATGTATTTGCTGAGATGGCATCTTCCATATATTTATGTATTCGATTAGGTGTATTATCAATCTCTGGACCACATTCTTGTCCCCAAAACCCATAATTATAGTCACTATTCTTACTTAAATATAAACCATTATACCATGTTTGAGTTAAATTTAAACGATGTCCATTTCTTGGACGATTTTTATGTTTTGGTATTCCAGGTGAGATCTGTAATGATGAAGAGAAGAAAGGCTCAATCGGTTTATCATGTCCTGGCATATTATGACCAGGCATTACTTCAAAAATATCGATTTCTGGTGCACCGCGCCCTTGATTAGGTCTTAAACCAAAACCAGGATCATCAGTGCAATGATTAATCTCTTGTTTTGTTTCAAGGTTTTCGATATCACCACATTTATCATAACTCCACGGCCAGACATGCATCGTACTCTTTGGGAAGGTAGCACGTGCTAAATTACCTACTAGCCATGCTGCCGGCCATATTCCTACAGTAACATCAATGATAGTGGTCAGAATTAGAAATTGAATGACTCATTACCTCCTGACTCAGCATGACCTGGAAGATCAATAGACATTTCCAGGATTCCCCCAGTAAAGCAAAACTTATTCCATGTTTGAACCATTCCTGATGTATAATTTTTTACATAAGTGACAGGCTTTAGGTTAGATTCATCCCACACTGTAAATGGTGTTTTTACTGCTTTAGTGGTGATGACCAGACAACCCTCTTTTGTCGTTACGTATTCCGTACTATGGTCATCTAAAGTAAATGTCAATAAATCTTATCACTCATAACATCGAAAACTTACAGAATTGAATCGCTTCATTGGTATCATCGGGCTTATATAGAGCTTCAAACACAGGATCTTCTCCTGGAGCAAAGCTTCTTCCTGGAGTTTCAAACTCATCTGACATTACTAACTCTAATCTTTTACCATCTGATTGTCTGAGTTTATAATCCTTATGTGTTCTACTATCAATAAAATTGCTACGAACGATCACTGGAAGAGTAACATAACTCAAAAGCAGCAAGGATAAGAAATCTTGCCGCATACTTGAAATATAAAATATCCCTCCAATCAAAGTACAAAACTCAAAGACCAAATAAAGATACAAACACTCTAAGTCCAATAGTTTCCTTCCTAAAATTGCTTCATAAAAGCATTCAATCAAATGAAACAAGCACGCAAATTCACCCTACTACAAATCACGTACCGTAATTTACGAGACTCCACAGAACTGAATTGTTATCGTAACTTTTGTGAATTGTGAAAAGATGATGAAGTCAGTGACAAGATTCCTCTCCACCTTACTTCAAATCATATTATTACCAGTATTTCTAGTCTTTTTCATTGTATTTATAGTTATCTGGGGGTTGTTTACAATCACAGGGATTGGACCATTATTGCAATATTGTTTTAATCGATCAGATCGGATTAAACTTGATCGACAGAAATTTGTTGAAAAGTTCCCTAAAGATATTCGTATTATTACTATTCCTGCTGGGATTCATGGTTGTTCCGAGTCGAAAGGATATAAAGTATTTGCTATCTTTAGTGAGCCTGAGACTCCCTCTAAGTACCCTCCTGTTTGCATTCCTAATGGATTAGGAGCTACCGCTGTACTCATTAGTCAAATGCAAGAGAGACTAGTCGAGCAAGGTTTTCGAGTGCTTTCCTTTGATCGTCTTGGTGTTGGTTTGAGTGATCCTAATGAGTCTCCCGAGGATCCTACTGCTGTGGACATTGTCAAAGAAATGAACTTTATCATGGAAACAGTTTGTCCAACAACTGAAAAATGGATCCTTCTTGGTCCATCAATGGGTAGTATTATCGCACAATGCTATATTTCCACTTATCCAGAGAAAGTGATTGGTTTTTTGAATATGGATGGATTACCTTACCCTTTCTTTAAACATCGCAATTCTTTCATGTGGGCTGCTTTCATTTATCGTATTTACGCTTCCATTATTTGGACTGGTATTCTTCGTCCTTTTATTGGATTGGCATTAAAAAGTAATGAGAAAATGTTTAAATGTCGTAAATTCCCTCTCTCTGTCACTGTAGCTCAGATGAATCAGGCAGGATTCTATGGCAATGTCGCGAAAGAGATGTGGAGTATGATGGATTGTTGCGAGATGGCAGAAATTGCATGGGGCAAGCAAAGTGTTGTGAGAATCCCTGAAGATCGTTTAAAGGCATTGATCAGAGCTCCTCCCACTGTCTCCATCGAGTTCGATGACGCTACCGGAGAGAGAAAAGTCACAGAATTACGAAGTGAAAGTGAAGTTGGTGATAACTGGGCATCGGAACAAGAGGTCAACACTGCGATCTCTTACCTTGTAGGAGCAACTCCAGTGATACAGCAGAATTCAGATGTAGGAGCGAAGAAAAGTTTCAGCAATGAGAAGATTGCAGCTCCTCTGTTAGCACAATCTGCGCTTGATGGCGAGCATAACCTTAGTGAGGGGAACACTGCGTTGTTAAAGTTTGGTAAGTGATTATTACAGTTTATCATGTTCCTCTGATTCATACCATCAAAGATGCTTACGAGCAATTGACCGCTAATGCTCAAACTCCTTTGCAACCAATGACCAATTTCATTCAACACTCTGTGTTAGGTGATGCTTGGAAGAGATTAGTTGTTCGAGTAATGAGTGCACGAAACCATGATTTTGGAAATGCGCTCGCTAATTCCTTCTATAACCAAGATGTATGTTATCTCTCTTTATCTGTTCCCTGATTAATCGTTCTCGTTACATAGATGCGGAATTATGCTGCGGCAGAGCATGCACTTCATGCTCTTTTAGCTGCTGACGGTGCACGGACTTGTTATCCGAAGATCTCTCATACTGTTATGTTCTCGAAGACTGACGATATCGTAAGAAATATCGTAGAGATTGCCCATGCGTTAGAGAAGAAAGGGTGGAGAGGAAATTCTGTAGGGGTTGAGGAGGTTAGAGAAGCATCGATTGACGATGTGAGTAGTCCTTTAATCCCCTCGAAATAGGGAGTAGGAGAATAGTTATTAGATTTTCAAACCAATTGTATTTCATCGTATGTTATGTTAGTGCCAGAGAACTGTTAAGAAGAAATAAATTTTATCGACAAATTTACAATTCAAGCATGATTGATATCAAATGAGATCATCCTATCATGGAAAGATATCGCGAACACCCATACCGTTGATTATCTATAAAAAGAAGGTTGGTACTTTAAAATTTAATTTTCCGAGTTAGTTGTATCTTTGGAAACATTATTTTCGAGAGTTAGGCCATCTGCTTCATTCATTATGAGATAGTTTTTAAGGGAAGTATAGTTTAGTATCTTTACCTGGGTTCTCGAGTAGTGAGCTCTCCCATTGGCTAAGCATATCTCGACTGAATTGAATGGAGACATTTGAGTTTCCTATTCGAATCTGTGAGTCATCAATCCTCTCTACTTGATACGGAGAAATACTCGATTCATTCTCGTTCCAATTTTCTTCTTCCTTCTCATCTGAATCTTCATCATCGTTTCCCTGTGAAAGAAGATATTCCTCTTGAACACGATCGTCCCATGTCAAAAGACTGTCAAGGACCATTTCATCTGTGATCTCGCTCATTGTATGAAGATATCTACCCTTATATAGCGTAAAATTATAATAAGTGATACTTGTACAGTGTAAAATTATAAGAAGTGGCTATCGTCATTCTTATTTCCTTCTCATAAGATAAGACTCATCATCTTCCATCACAAGAGAGAGAACCATGAGACATTTACTCATACTATTGATTATTCTGCAAATATCAACTCATTTTAGTTCTGCATTTCTTCAAAACAAGGGATTGATTTCAAAACAGTATAGATTTCAAAGAAAATCCGAAGTTTCTAAGAAAACTCTAAAATCTATCCAATTAGACTCGTTATCTCGGAAATATCAACCATCTTTTAAGAATAAACTCTCTACAACCCTTTATGCAGTACAAACTCCAATTGAGGAGGATCCTTCTCCTCAGTTGCAAGAGAATCCCCTAAAGACAGTCTACAGTATCATGCTTTTTTGTTTTGTCAGTTATGCCTTTACCTTAGCTCCTGATAGTTCACCAAAAGATTTTGAATTAATTCAAAAGTTAATTGCGACCCCTTTTGATGGTACTTCTAATGCTTTATTTGTCTTCCTGTTTAATGCATTAGGTATCATTCCTGCCACCCTCGCTGCACTTCTCTTACCTGGAGCGAAGAATCAAAAGATTCCTGCTTTCCCTTTCGTATTTTCATCATTCTTTTTAGGATTCTTTGCTATAGGGCCTTATCTAGCATTAAGGAAGTGGAATACGAATGTTATTGATAGTGAGAAAGGATTTGGATCAGCTTTATTCGAGTTTAAAGGAACTGCGCTTATCCTATTAGGATATGGTCTGTATCTTACCTATTATTTGATTAGTCAGTTCCAGTTATTAGGAGTAGATCATGTCTTAAGTGAGTATTGGCAATTATTTATGAGTCAGCAGTTGGTTCATGTTTCGTCATTGGATTTCACAGTGTTATCCCTCTCGGTAAGCTTCAACCATCGTAAATTTGTTCATTGTCCAGTAATAAACCGCTCTGTAGATGTATGATCCTATCCGAGAGGATATTGAGAGAAGATACACTGCAAATGGCCTGACGTCGCCTTTGCCTGCATGGGCTTACTGTGCCTTACCTGTCCTTGGACCAGTGATCTATCTTTTACTTCGCCCTAGTCTACCTAAGGAACGATCAATTGTTAAAGAATAACTCAATTAGATGATTGTTCGCATGTAATCATTAGATAACAAATCTTATATACTTTATTAAAAACGATTACAGGATAAGGATGACGACGTTTCTGGTTCCATCAAACCAAATCGTAACTTAACAGCTAAAACGAATGAAAGACTTCTTTTCCATCAAAGTGAATACTTGGAAAGGAAATAAAGAACTTTCAATCTTCATTCTCATACTCTTCATCTTCATATTCATCGACTTCAGATTCTTCAGTAATAAAGAATGCTGTATTCGCCTTTTCATGATTTTCTTCAACGACCTTCACTTCATTATCATCATTCAACATCGAACCATGAGGGTCTATCTGAGTATCTTTAACATCATCTAAACTTAACAGTGCAAGAATATTCGCTGATGAAGCAGAATGTTCCTTCACTTGACCTTCCCCCTCAATCTCTTCCTTCTTTATCTCTTGATCTTGTTCTTCCTCACTCTCATCGATGACTAAAAGTCCCTTCTTCTGCTCTGGTGGCTTAGCTTTAAGTTTAGGAATCTCAGTCTTTCGATGTTTCGGGGGATTAGGAGGCGGTGGTTGTTTGACAGGTGTTGGTTTCTTAGAGTCTCTACCAATGAGTATACTACCTTGTAGTAGATGATGACAATTATCAGATAATTCCTGATAAGAATATTTTAATGATTTTAATATATTTGTTTGATGTTGAATAAAAATATCACGTTTTTGTAATTCTTTTGTAAATTGATCAATTAATTTTTGTTTTTGAAGAATATCTTGTTTGTATGATTGATTGTCATATTGTAAAACTTTCATTTGTGCATTATATCGTTTTTCAAGAACTTCTATCTGTGATGTAATCACGGATGATTCTTCTACTAGATCAGGTTTCGGTTTATCCAATACAGGAACTATTGGAGGAGGTAACATGTCATTAGATGATCTTTGTTCGGCTGATGTTAAATCATTTCTTTCTTTCTCTTGTAAGCGTTGTGATACCTCTTGATGTGATAATGATAATTGTTCATATTGTTTTTTCCATTTATTATTTTTTTGTTTTAATTTATTTACTTGTAATTTTAAATCATCAATGATTAATTGTTTTTCTAATTCTTTTTCTTTATGTACAAACATTTTCTTTTTCACACGTTTTAATTGTTCAAATAATACTTCAATATCTTTTTCTTGATGTTCTAATATATCAAATTCTTGTTCTTTTTCATTTGAATGTTGTATTAATCCTTTCTCTTGATTTCTTATAATTGTTTTATAGGAAAGATTCTCTGAAGATAATTGATCAATGATCTGTTGTTTTTGTATTAATTGATATTGATAATCTTGAATTGTTTCTTGGACCTTTGATTGATCTAACTGATCTAATAATAGTTGATTTTTCTCTTTCAATTCTTTTATTTGTTTTAATGCTACACGGTATTGCTTTTGCAGTTCAGGGATAGGTAACGTTGCTTCTGAGTAATGATGACCTCTTGAGGTAACCACACTACCACTATTATAATAGCTGAAGGTTGTTAAAGATGGTTTTCCAATAACAGAGGATTCTGTTGTAATCGGAATCTTCTGATATTTTATCGCTGAAGACTTCGTTGCCTGAGTTCTATTAGATTTTCTAGTTCCATCATCATTAAAGTCATCATCTTCATTCTCAACATCTGCATCGTTCTCATCTTTGCTCCTTCCATATCTATCAATACTTTTAGCATCATTGACTTGAGGTAACTTGACAGGAGTTTCAAAATCATTTCTGTGTCTCTGCGAAGAGCTGCTATGATTCCTGGAATTGGCTGATTGAACCTTGTGTCGAATCTTCTTGTTAGAAACCGACTGATTGACACTTGACTTGACAGGATGAGATTTAGGACGAGGAGGTAAAGATGGATATTTCTCTATTGGTGTCATTTGGTTGTTACTTGAAGGTTTTGGTGATTGTTTATGAAATTTGGAAGGTACAGATTTTGGTGAAGAACTTTCTCCTGCTTTACTGTCATTCTTTAATCTGGGGGATTTGATTGTAGGTAATCCTGGTGTTCCAACTCTTTTCTTAGCAATCTTCGATTGTACACTCTTTTTCTCAGAGGGTGCATTGGGATCTACAATCGTAGCAACCTTCCTTTTCTTCTTTTTCTTTCCATCAGCTTGAATAACTTCAGAATTACCAAATGTGATTGACGAGAACTCTGCTAACGTGTTGTCAGCCGTTGAAGCTTCATGAAAACCAATGCTTGGTTGTTGATGTGATGGTAGGATGGTCTGATGATCGTCAGCATTCTCAACTATTATAGGGATGTGGGTGCTCTGCTGGTGAGGACTAGTTGTTCCGCTAGAAAAGATATCACGCTGTTTAGGATCATTTGGGTCATGACTCAATTGCATAGGAGATGCAATTTCAAAGACATCATCGTCATACGCAGGGTAAGGAGAAGTGATATCATGGTTAACTCGCATAGCAGTTGATATCGGTGACGAGAACTCATCCTCATACTCTTCATCTGCATCTTCATCGGGTTCAGGATCTACTAATTCTCTAACTTCTTCATCTTTGATTGTCTGATTATCATATGTTGAATAGTTGTCTTCATCTTCCTCTAATAAAGATCCTCCGACATTAAACTCAGAAGAAAGATTTAATTTATCATTTATACTTTCACCCATCAAAAATAAACTTGATTTAGCTTCATCAAAATTAGGACCATCTAATTCTTCAAAATCAGAATGATAACTTTCCTCCAGAGAAGTTGCCGAAGAAGCTGTCATAGGTCGTGATGTATTCGAGTAATTTCCTGAACTTACTCGATATTTTCGGTTTGTGCGAAATTTTGCTGACATTTTTGATACTCTATCTAATAGATCTATTGTCTCCTTTGATTTTATGTCTCAAAACCTGCTCAGATTTCCTCCAAAGGACGAGGAAAGGAGAAACTAAGCTCTAAGCTCCAAAAATATATTTTCTCCTCAACGAAACGTTCTGATGGGTGGGCAGGCTTCCGGGCAGAATCTCTCTCGATACAATCGTTTTTAAAAATTATACATTGCACTACCGACTGACGCGCGATGCTATTCTAAGATATACTAATATTGATATGCGGAGAAGAAGAGAATCACAAATCTAATGAGTCAGTATTTTTTGATCATAACGACTCAAGAACAGTGATATTACTCGAAGATGAATCGAATAGTAATGAGAGAAACAATAGCGAAGAAGGTCATCAGGTCTTTAAATTGAAATCTTCCAATAGACAATTTCATCGGGTTCAAAGACCAAAGATGCCTGTTCACTTCTTTCATACAATAGCTCAAGCTCACTTGTCTGAGCATTCACCTGCAGTGAACTATACGCCACAGATCCTGTGTCAACATTGACAAAGTAGTCCCAAGTGATGCCATTGTCAGAAGATTTAAAGATAGTCATGTTTGTGCGGACGACGGAACGAGTGAAAGGATCAGAGAAGTATAATACATCCTTCGCTGAATCTCGAACCAAAGATCCCTCACACCCTTCCAAAGGTTGAAGAAGGAGTTCAGGGACATATGGCTCACCAAAGGTTAATCCCCCGTCATTGCTTACCACTTGGACCCGTTGATTCGTCACTGTGCGAGCATTAATAAGCACACTCCCATTTTGAAGTTCGACAGCTTGACATTCATTCGCTAGGTAAGGTTGACCAAATTCCGCACTCCCAATGGACCATGTAGAGCCATGATCATCACTATAGATAGTGTGACCTCTAGAGGCACATCCATCACCTTTCCACTTAATAGTGTGGTAACCAGGGATTAGCAAGCGGCCAGAAGTCAATTGAATGCCACCTGGTGGTCCAAGACCCACCCACTTCCAGTCAGAGTGAACAAGCTCTGAGTGGTAGACCGGGGAAGACCAAGTCTGTCCATCATCATCAGAGTAAGAGATGAAAACTTGTTCATTATTACGGCAGAAGGGCAGCCAAATACGACCTGTATCACGATCCTGCACAGGTGCAGCATTTCCGACCACATTATATTCTTCAAGGGTGGAATTGGTGTAAACTAAACCCAAAGTGTTCCAAGTTTTCCCATTGTCGACACTTCGCTTCCAAACTAAATCCGTACCCTATGAAAAAATAATTTTCAGAGGAAATTCTGATTTCAATAAACAAACAATAAAAGCTTACCGCAAAATCATCGCAGGCAGCACGCCCATCCTTTCCTCTTCCTTCCGCGAAGGCGAGTAAAGATCCGCTGTTAGTTCGAAACAAATAAGGAATTTTATGGCAATAATATCCACCTTCCCCAGCAACAAAAACTGAAATAGCATCGGCAGGCCGTGTAGAACTCACTTCAAGCCAAAATGCTCCAAAGACTAACAATATTAAAGCCAATACAATCATCTGTAGATCTTCAATTAAAATCTACTCGCTTTCAAAAGGTGATGTAAAATAATGAGATCGCCCTTCCCTTCTTCAAATTAAATTCGATTATTCAAAGATCTTTTTTATTGCATTTATAGAGGCCAAAGATGAGCTACTTAGCTGGAAAAGAAGTTTTAATCCATAATCTATCACATGCTGATTTGATTCTTGGTGTTAATGTGGATGGGATCTCAGAAACTATAGTTGCAAGACCAAAGTTCAGTCAGTTCAATGCAATATCACAACAATTATATCAGTTAATTCAGGAATCAAATGAATTAAAACTGTTGCAATGTGAAGGATTTGAAAAGAGAGGCTCAATTAGTGTTAGAAATATTTATATTGGTTTTGAATTAACACCTCATATTCAGTTTGAATGGGACCTAGACAAACTTCGATTTAGAGATGATGATAAATCCAAAATGTCTAGTTTTGAAGGTAGTAAAATATAATTTCCTCTTTCTCTTCAGTTCTTTAATTCCATTTTCAGGTCAAGCAAAGAGCTGTTTAGTGAGTTACATCTACTTTCCTCTTTTCTCTGTCTTGCTCAGACAATGGACTCATACGATCCACGATCACGCGCATGACGACTTTCGTAAAGTCATCGTTTTGGTTTCAGGGAGAGGTGAACCAATTGATAGTAAAGCACAAGATTTAGATAACTCGACGGAGTTCACTGGCAAGCTCATCCAACTCTTCATCCAACAACTCCAACCTGAGATCGAGGTACATCTCCTTCACTCAACAACGAATTTATTTCGTTATGATGCAAATATTGCTTTTGTAAAACAAGAATTACTTCCAAAGATTATTGAATTGAGAGAAGAGCTATTAGATGAAGATGAACCAAAATGGAAAGATAAACTGAAACTAACTCTCTCTTTCGCTGATGGTTCAACTGCAAGAATTAGTGCAATTAATGCTTCTTTAAAACATTTTAGGTAATGATTTTTCTTCAATTACTCCTATCCTCCTTTGATTGGAGGATTCTTTCTGATTCATAGACCTTCTTACATGCACTTCTGGGTATTGAAAACCTTTTGGAGAGAAAAGAAGGTTAGAATTCCGAATAATCACAATTTTAAAATTCATATTTTTCTATGAATAGATTTATTTTGATGATGTTGAGTTTCATACCTTTGAAGAGATTTCTACAGAGATTGCAACAGAGATTGATAATAATCATGATCCACTTGTTGCTAGAGCAATCGAAGAAATGATGCTCTTCCGACAAAAGATTACTGAATCATTAGAAATGAAAAATGATTTAGCAAATTTTTGGCTTCGTAAAACAAAGAAACTTGTTTTAGCTGTCTTAATTGTGGAGAAGAATGGTCAGGTGAAGGCATACTCAGGTAAATCGGAAAAAGTCGTTTTTGTTTCTTATTTTTGTTTCTTATTTTCTTTATTAATAGGGACTAATATGGAAGTTTCAATGCCCACAGGTTCTCTTTGCGCGGAGAGAAATGTTATTGGAAGTGCCTTAGCTGATGATATCACGCTCACACGCAAAGACATTAAAGTAGTTGCAGTTTACAGTTATCCAAAGATAGAGAAGCCTTCAACCTCTTCGAACACTTCCCCAGGTTTTCCTTTAGCATCTCCGTTATTGTCACAAGGGGATCGAGAAGGAGGAGAACCGGCTTTTAAGAAGTTGAAGGTCGAGACTAATGGTCAACTAGCATACAATAATAAGGATCATATCCCAATGGAAATGATCTCAACACCAAAGAGTCCGTCTGGACCAAAGAGAAAGATAATGAAAGCAATGTCAAGCGATGCTGCGCCCGCTTCTCAGACGTCACCAGGCATCAAGCTTCCGACCTACAGTCCAGAGCCTGGCCATCTTACAAGGAAAAGCCCTCGATTAAATGCGAAGCGAGATTCTATGAGTAGTACTAAGACGAAGAGTGTGCTCTTTGCTACGCCTTTTGCTGAAAGGGAATCATCTTCCGTGGACTATGTGGAGACAGTTCTTCCATTTTGCACCACAAACCCTTTGCAAGCTGCGTTCAAATCGATTAACGTCGAGCCAGGGTAAGGCTAGTATGAATATTCATCTTGACCGTTCTTATCTTTTCTCGCTCTTTATCATTTTTGCCTGCTCATTAGTGATTTGAATCCGATTAAGGTAAGGAACCACCAGATCTTTTCGTGAACTGTTTAGTTCTGATCGTTTTCTCCTAGCCTTGCGGTGCATGTAATGAATGGTTAAAGAAGATTGCGGAGGTGAATCCAAATATGAAGGTTGTTACATTCACTGATGCTGCATGCGAGGGAATCTATGTCGAGAACATCGCAGAGTAATGTCTCTGCAGTACCCATCCCTCACAACGCTTTTCATTTCATGTGAGAATAATATCATAGTTACAATCATAGTAGCAAAATTAGTTACAATAGTTTGTCGTTCAGTTTAGAGTTCGTGTTTGTGCGATGTGATTCATGTCTTTGTTCTTAATCGATGTAATGAGGAGTAGAAAGCCTTTCTTTTAAGGACTTTGATTTCAAAACTGTTTGTTCTTTTCAACAATTCTCATAATCACTTAAGTTCTCTCAATTATTTAAACCCCCTTCACAAACAATGGAGAGTAGAGGATTCAGAGGACAAAAATATGCAATTTACCAAGAACAAGAAGGAACAGGGTAACGGGACTCTTCTGGTAATACAGCTAATAATGCTTCATAAGACTCCCCCATTGCACGAAGAACAGAGGAGTAAAGATATTCGTCTCCTTCTTTTATTTCATTCAACACATTCGCATATTCTAAGTCTCTTAAGAGAAGATCTTCATCATTAACCGTTACAACTTTCACTTCCACTTCACTGCTTCCTTTACTCTCTGTATTTACTTCACTTGGCACTTCACTAGAGATTATTTTTTGTGTTACATTTAATTGGGCTGCAGCAGTATCTTTGACTATCTTGATGGAAACTTCCTTATTCATCATAATTTTAAACAATTGATCTGGATTCACTTGACCTAAAATAAATTTACCTTCATTTAATCCTTTATCCACTGATTCAATATTCAGATATCGACATCCAACAAAAAACATGAAATCTTTTGCCAACCTTTCGTTCTTCTCATCATCATTTTGAATCTCTTTTTCAATCTCTTGTCTTTGTTTCATATAATCCATTAACTTCGATAGATCCATACTTGAATAAAATGGTTCATTGCAAAATGGAATCTTTACTCTTCCTAACTCTGGTATCCTATGAATGACTTGTAATCGTTCGTGCGGTCCACCTAATCGTACTATCTCTTTACCGAAGTGTTGTTGTAATTGTTCTGGAAGGTTTTTTGTTGAACTTTTGAGGGGAAGATCCGTTGAATTCGTTAATTCTAGAGCATAATAGAAATGTTTCAATTTTTGAAGTAAAAGATAGACACTACGACCATGGTTACTAAGAGGGTGTGAGATGAGGATCATGCCAGGTTCGGGTGTTGCCATTTCTTGAAAATTGATGTTCTCTTCGAGTCCTTTTACCACATTTAACCGAGCTCTCCGCTTTTCTTCATATTCAATCCAAGCGCTCCAAATAGATTGAAAATTTCGAAAAAGAGCGAAACCTGCGTCGATCATAGCAGTAAGTGGCCTGTCTTTAATGCTGTTGTTTCTAAATTCGTTCTGTAAGATTTTGACGAAAGGAAGCGTGATTTGAACTTGTTTACTAATAAATGTTCTATCTTGAAAGATCCGCCTTATTACGTGATCATAGTAGAGATCACTGTGATCTCGAAGTTCGTAGGCGATTGTTCGATGCAAAAATACCTTCGAAAAAGGTTCTCGATCGAAATTTTTCGCCGTCCTATATAATCGGCGATATAAAGCTCTAATAGTTGGAGGGCTCACTGACATTTTGTTCAATGTCTTAAGGGTAAAACTGGCTTTGAGGTTGATGTTTGATGTGATGGTTGATTGGGGGAAGTGGAAGTGTAAAGGGAGAGCTTTTTCCTTCTTTTTTCCATGAAAGAATTCTTCCTTTTATCCAAGAAAAAACAAGAAATTTTCGATTTTTGAAATTTGATTTTGATTTGTGTTTGATTTGCTCGTTGTTTGGATTTACTATTTCTACAAGAATTTTAGACGATTAAAATGGCTGATGAGGATGATTTTATGGATACTGAAGAAGATGAGATTACAATACCCAAGTTAGCACCGTGGGTTGAGAAATATCGTCCAGAGAAAGTGGATGATGTTGCTCACCAAGAAGAAGTTGTTAAAACCCTTAAAAAGAGTATTGAACTTGGGAGTGTTCCACATTTACTATTTCATGGACCTCCTGGAACTGGTAAAACCACAACCGCATTGGCACTTGCTAGATCTCTCTATGGGCCAGAACTTTACCGAAGTCGAACACTTGAACTCAATGCATCTGATGAACGTGGAATTAAGGTTGTCCGAGAAAAGATAAAGAACTTTGCTCAAGGTGCTGTTAGTAATCAAAAAGTTCCGTAAGTGTTTTGTTCATCTCTTGTATTTTTACTCTGACGTCTCTTAGTGGATATCCTTGCCCTCGCTTTAAACTCATCATCTTAGATGAGGCCGATACTATGACACCGGATGCTCAATCTGCACTCCGTCGAATTATTGAAAATTATTCTAAAGTGACTCGATTTTGCATGATTTGTAACTACGTCACTCGAATCATTGAACCCCTTGCTAGCAGATGTGCGAAGTTTCGATTCAAACCACTACCTGTGGTCTCCATGAAAGAAAGAATCACAGATATTGCTAGTGAGTACCCTTTTTACTTCCTCTTTGTGCTCTTCTCATCCTTTCTACTTAGCTCGAGAGGGAGTGAAAGTAACTGATTCTTCTCTGGATGCACTGTTAACGGCATCCAAAGGAGATATGAGAAAAGCTGTCACTTACTTACAATCATCACATCAACTAACACAAGGAAAGAAAGTAATTACTCCTGAAATTGTAGCGGATGTTAGTGGAGCGGTAAGAATTTCCTTCCTTCCTTCCTGCAGCCGGTTCATCTAACCCTATCTTATACAGGTACCAGCTTCAGTGATGGAAAAGCTTTGGAAGGGTTTTTATAGCCCAACCTTTGATTTGTTAAAGGAAATAGTGATGGAAGTGGTCTTTGAGGGCTTTCCTATGGCTACTATACTATCTCAGGTGCATGAGATTGTTGTGAGTAGTAATAATGTGTCAGATCTCGACAAAGCCTTTATCTGCCAGAAGTTAGCAGAAGCAGAGAGTCATTTGATTGATGGAGCAAGCGAGCAATTACAGTTGTTGGATGTTGCTGCGTTTATCAATCGACGATTCATAAAATTTGCTGCAGAGGTAGATAAAAGAAGTGCAGCAGATCATTAAAACAATTCATACTAAGAAACAAAGAATCTTTTTTTAAAACAAAAAATAACAAATTCGTAACATTGAATGTCTATCGTCTTTCTTATCGCCATTTGAATTGTTGTATGTATTCTGTCCATCGAACATCAAACAGATTTCTTAACTCAACTGCCTTCTTATACGCTGCATGAGATTCAGGATAATACCTTAAAACATTTGCAAATAATTGAGAAAAGTCATGCAAAAAATCATCAATGGATAAATATTCACGATTTTGTAACTTCAACTATCGAATATAGAGGTTAGGGGGTGAGTGACAGCAGAAGATTAAGATATTTACCTGAATCACACCAAGACTGTAAGAATGTTCAGCAAAAGTTGTTAAACCATAATCACGACAGTTATATATTGTTATCTTTGCAAAGAAAGCAAAATCAACTTCTTTGTCATCGAATTGTAAAGCCCAGAATTCCTCGAATAATCGATTAACAACGTCATAGAAGTTCACTGGAAGTGTATGACTAAATTTAGATGTGGTTTCAAGAGCTATTTGACGTAAATTGGGTTCGATTTGATACGATTGATCAGTTTTTGCTTTCTTAGCATCGAGTTTAGAGGAAGAAGAATCAGTGTCACCGAATCCTCGCTTTAATCCAACTCCACTACTCGTAGCAGAAGAACCAGTCGATTTTCTTGATTTTCCTTTTCCTTTCCCTTCAGTCACTTGCGAGAGGTTAAATTCTCGTACTTGTCTTGGTGCTTCTAGTTTGATGGCAGAGTCAAGAAGATCTGATGGAGTTATCATTATATATCCTGGAAAATCAAAAAGTAAAAGTAGAGAAAGAGAAAATACCTCTTGAAATTGATTGAATAATAGCAGAATTATCTAAATTATTCTTCACAGCATTCATTAATCCTGATTTTACTTCTTTCTCTTCTTTACTTAACTTAAATGGTTCAACATAATGATCAAAATCTTTTCTTAATGTATGTTTTGATTGATTTTTAAATTTATAAGGATCAATCTTCGCTGATTCAAATAGTGTTTTTGTTATATTGTCAATGACTCTTTCCCCAATGCTTGTCATATTTCTTGTCTCTTTTCTTGTTTTCTCTTTCTTAAATCCGTTTTTAATTATTACATTACACAGAGGAGGAGTCGTGTCGAAGTTTTATTGCCTCTCTATAGTCTCTTTGCAAAAGTCTCTTCTCTTATCAAGGCTTTAATATTGTGAAAATATCGAATACTCTTTTTAGTTATCTTCCAACTTTTCCTAACGTTGTATTCAAGCGTCTAACAATAACGAATAAGATGAGAGGGAACAAAGAAAGGGTGGAGCTTGACTTACGGATTTGCAGTATATTCCTGGCCTAAAATTATGAGATCATTTACTTCATTCTGAAGCTCTCGGAAATCTGATAGATAAAGCATTCTTAATACTAAAGCAATTTGGTTTATTAGAGGATCTACAAATTAATCATTGATGAGGTAGGAAAAATTGAATTGTGAAAATAATTACCTGTTGTTTCTTGAGCAAGAGGAAAGTCTTGTAAGGAAAGATTACTATCATAACTTCGTTGTGACAAAGAAGAGAATTTAACTTTCTGAACGATTCTTCTTACAAACTCTATCAAGATAAAGGAGAATTAGAGGAGAAAAGAGTTAAAAGAAAAATAAACCATACCTACGATAGATTCACTCTGTTTCCGCTGAATACCAACTAATTCTCCTATTTGTTCACATTTTTGAACAATTCTCTGGTAATTTTCATCCTTCAAATCTTCATCAACTTCCATAACTTCTTCGCCTGAGTTTACATCATGATTATTAAAGACAGGAGGTTCATCGGTTTCAACAGTATCTTCATAGTCTAAGGCAATGGCCCTCGATGTCAGCCAAAATAAAAACTGTTTGTTTGCGTCAGGAATATACTTCGAATTAGAACCTTGCGCTACCCACTCATAAGGGCAGCCTATCGCTTCACCATATTTATTGATGTGGGATGACCATGCCTGTAAATCACCATTATGCATTGAGAGCCTTAACGGAGCGCGATCCTCAATTTCATACTCACGAATCTTTCGATCTTCTAGCCAGAGTAAAAGTGATTCTTGAGTGGAAGGTTGATGAATGGATTGATCATTGATTTGATCAGCGATAGGACACTGCAAAGCTTGCAAATAGCGATGAAAAGTCGACATGTCGGAGGCTCAATTATGAATGAAAGCAGGTGACGCCTTCACTAAAAGAATTCCTTAAAATTTGATTGAAATTCGAGAAATTCCAGGAATTTCATCTGAAATTTTCCAGGAAAAAGAAATCCGATTGTGCACTGTTTCCATGCCCCAAATTCTGATTCTGTCCTTGCATTTTTATTTCATCATCTTACTTTCTTTCCAATCTTCTGCCTTCTATTGAATAGAAATTCATCTTATAGAGGCGAAAACGACGATAGTATTAGAAGATATCAAACTATCCTCAACTATTACCTAACTTTGCATGATTATTAGCCAATTCATCCTTATTCTATTGTCTACTCTGTTTGTAACCAATAAAAACTTTTCAGACAAATTTACTTCAATCTTTTTGATTCCCTTATTTGTGAGGTAACTTCTTCATAATAAGACTTGTCAATTACTCACTCTATCGTTTGTAGTTGTGGCTGTAGTCTCCAAGTGTCAAGTATGAAGCTTTCTTATCCACAGCTATTGAAGCAACTCTATAATACGAACTGGTTCAATCCAGTGAAACTTGGGCTGGAGAATATGCAACGCTTGAATAGCCTACTCAACGATCCATTGCGATCTGTTCCTATTGTTCATGTTACAGGAACGAATGGGAAAGGAAGTGTTTCCTTAAAGATCGCTCGAGCTCTTACAGCCAATGGCATTCGCACAGGACTGTATACCTCCCCGCACATCTCTTCCTTCAAAGAGAGAATTCAAATCGATGGAGTCTCTATTTCTGATGGTGAGGTCGAAGTGAGTATGACTACTGTTGATGAGTCTTTCCATCTTAACTTTCTTTTGTAGGAATTACTACCCAATCTTTTTCAATTGTGCATTGAGAACAATATCCCAGCCACATTTTTCGAGCTTGCTACTGCATTAGCCTTTCAAAAGTTTCATCTAGGAAAATGCGAAGCCGTAGTGCTCGAGGTTGGGTTAGGAGGAAGACTTGATGCTACAAATATCGTGAATCCTCTTTTATCGATTATCACGACAATACAATACGACCATATGCATATTCTTGGGGACACCATAGAAAAGATTGCGAGTGAGAAAGGTGGAATTATTAAACCTCACGTCGATGCGCTCATCGGACCTGGTTGTCCTCAGCAACAAATGCGAGATATAGCGATTTCCCGTAATGCTCCTTTTCATACCATAACTTCAGTATTACCACCTGAACTTCGACTGCATAATGAAAAAGATCCGATCTTTTCAGACACTGATTATTTAAACACCGACCTTTCATTGGCAGCGCTTCATATCATTAAGCAACAGAACAATCCTCTCTCATCTCGAATAGTACTCGACAAAGAGGAAGTTCGTCAAGCTCTTTTCTCTCGCCCTATCTGTCGATTTGAATTATTCGATGTTCATAGTGAAGGTTCATACAGTCAAGTGAAAATTATTTTAGATATGGCTCATAATGTTGATGCTCTCAAGGCATTGGTTGCAAGAACTCGATCACACTTCCCTTCCTCGAAGATTAGAATAGTATTAGGAATGTCATCTGATAAAGATATTAATGGTTGTTTACCACAGTATTTAGATTTGGTGGAACATGATCTGACTCGAATCTACTGCACAGCTGTAAGTTCTGACTATTTCTTATTACTATCACCACTAACGGAAGCTCTTCTGATTCTAGGCCCATTCCCCGCGAGCTTTAGCATTCCCTGAGCTGCGACAGAAGTTTATTTCGTTGGCTGGAGAATCCAATGCCTCATCATCTTCAGAGTTTAAAGACGGAGAGATTCGAGATGTTGTTAAGGTAGCTATTCGCGAATCCCTGAAAGAGCAAGGAAAGAGTCACGAAGAAGCATATGAAGTGATTTATGCCAATCAAAACACGTCTAATGTTGATCACAATTCGAATTCGATCATAATCATTTGTGGTACTGCATTTATTATGTCCGAGGCGAGAGCAGAAATTGGTATCATCGAAGCAAATGATGGCGACATCGTCTCTGACAACAATCCTCATTCACAATTCAAACATGCACAAGTAAGTCTCTCGTTTCCTCTAGTTGTGTTTTCATTTATTTTTCTTTTGTACAGGAAGTATTCCCTGAGCAGAAACGTTAACGTTGTTTGAAGGGCGAAGTAATGATAGTTTTTTTTTCTTTTGAACTCTTGTAGCGCAATCTATGGTCATACTTTAGCTTATAGAATACAGATGCTAGTAGTTCACCGCTATAGCAGTTGCGAATCATCTCTTTCACGCAAATTATGTAATTTATAAATATTAACCAGAAAGATGGAAAAGTTCTCAACAGACCAAAAAGATGTACTTCAGAGAAAGTCATTCTTTTCTCAGCCAATACAAGGTTAGTGCCAAAGAAGTCTTCATCTGAGGCATCTTAATGGGTTTTCTCAAACGATTCATCTTCTGATGAAATTCACTGACGAAAAAGCATTTTTGTTTTTTTAGGCGTCATATTCGGATAGATGATTAGATTTACACATTATAGCATTCAACAACAAGAGCAATAATAATTACAAAGGTCGATGAGGAAGATTTTTTCGTGTCTCCCAATGTTTCGACCAAAAAGGACTTTCATATGGTTGTTTGAAATCTTTCTTGTCAGGCGGATGAAACCAATAGTTCACCGCCATGTGACCAGTCTTACCTTGAGATCGCACTTCATGGAACCATCCGCTTGGAATATAAAGCATCTGACCAGCCTTTACTGTGACTGTAATTGATCTCTTTTGTGCATCAAGAAATTTTGGGAAGGCTTTCGATAATTCTTTTTTCGACAATGACGTATTTACTTGACTAAAATTATCAGGAGGACCTTTCTTAGCCTTTTTCGACTCCTTGGGATTACTTCCTTCGGAGGTTAATTTTCTCTTAAGATTCGTTAAATCCTCGTCTTCTAAATCTTCTTCATCTTCATCAATATCTTCATAATCGTCTTCATCATCGAAATCATCCTCTTCGTCCATATCAGAATCCATTTCAGCATCTAATACTTCATCTAATGCTGCATCAATTTCATCATCACTGTCATTAAACCGAACATTCAACCCATTGTCATCCTCTTCTTCATCATCATTATCTTCAGACTCATCTTCCGCCTCAGTCTTCTTTTCTTTCTGTAACTTTTTCTCCTTTTCTTGACTCTTCTCAGCAAGACGATTAGAAACTTCCTCCAACTTTAAAGCCGCTTGAAACGCTTTATCCGATTTAAAATCTCGACCATCAGCAAAAGTTAATTGTCCTTCATAGTTAATTCTCCCATTCGGATGAATCTTTGCTAGTTTGCCCACAGTGTAGAGATTCTCAGCCTCTGCTGGAGAATAGAGAGTTATCGTCTTTTCTCCTTGTAAAATAATATATAAATTATCATGATAATCATGATGAAGTCCTGAAGTTGTTGGTTTCGAGGAAAGACCATACCATAGGTTAATATTAGATAAAATCAGATTAGAGAAGAGTTGAGGATTTAACGGAAAATCATCTGTTAAGTAAGCTATAGGTGCTGTCATTATATAAGGATGACCTTCTTCATCATATTCTAGTTCTTGTGTTGTTAAATAATAATTTTCTTCTTTATTTTCTAATTTTGTTAAGAAATCATGGAAAGATAATTTAAATTCATTTCCTTTACCAAAGGTTTCACCAGTATTTGAACGATATTCAATCTTTAATATTTCTTCTTTTGGTATCTTTTCTCGAAAATAATCATGATTCCATTGATTGGCCTTCCATTTAGGATCAGTGAGAGATGTGTTGAATAAGACAGGGGTTCTCGTCGCTATAAACTCATTGAAAAAGGCTTCCGGCGAGATGTCAGAATCGCATTCGATTGTACGGAGTGAAGGAAGCTTAGAGCATCCATCATAAAGGTTTTCGAAGGATGACATTGCGAATCAAGTGAATGAATGATAGATGAATGATGAAGGAAAAAGCTGGGAGTACACTTTTATAATTTACCCCACTACTGCTTTATTTATAGAAAAATCTTGATTGGAGATTAATATGTATTGTGAGGATTGAGGGATGATGAATCACCATTACAAAGAAGATACTTGGCGAATTGAAAGAAATCCAACATCAGAAAATCCTGAGATTTGGGAGACTGTTGTTACCAAGGTGGATGATCCTGAACTGCAGTTTAAATTTAAAACTTCTATGGTCAATAATTTACCTTGTTTATGTTGCTGTGGTCAATCACGTTTTGATCGTGTTGATGCCGGAGTGAAGTATCGCTCGAGTGATTTTCTTATTGCTACTTATCCCAAGTGTGGAACTACTTGGAGTGAGCAATGTGTTCTTCTTTTAACGAATAATGCTGATCCATCCCAACTGAATCCTGTTTATAAGAACTCTTATGATCGAGAGACCAAATTCGGGAAACTTTGGGTTGAAGCAATGCTTCTTCAAGAAGATAGTCAATTTTCTTCTCAAACGGCAGAATTTCAAAATATAAGTTTTGAAGAATTCGCGGATGCTCCTGAACCAAGAGTGATTAAGACTCACATGCCTGCCCACCTCTTACCTGGTGCAATGGAAAAGAGTGTTTCTGCTTTACCAGAAGATATGAAAATCATTGTTGTTGCTAGAAATCCTCTCGATGCTTGTGTATCAAGTTATTACCATGCTTTCAATCCAGCTAAGAATGGTTGGCCATTTGAGGCTTGGGCAACGACTTGGATTAATGGTTATGCCATGTATGGTGATTATTTTCATTGGTTAAAAGGTTGGTATGAACAATATCAATTACATCCTAACCGTATTTTATGGGTTGAGTTTGAGAAGATGAAGGAAGATCCAATCTCTGAAACTAGTCGTATTGCACGTTTCCTCGGATATAATGAAGATCTAGAGTTTATTGAACGTGTTGTGAAGTATTCCTCTTTTGAAAGTATGTCAAACATGGCAGCTGAGAAAGGTGGAGATGTTGTTGGTCATTTAAGAAAAGGTGAAGTAGGAGATTGGAAGAATCATTTTACGAATGATTTGTATGAATTATTTCGTCAACATACAGAAAAGGAATTTGCAGGACTTCCATTTCAATTCCTAGGCTAATATATTCATACACTTCTCTGGCCATTTCTTTGGTGGATATTACTGACGAACGATTATTGTGCACATTTTGATAAGTTGTTAAGTATTTTCGAAAACAAAGTTTCATAGATTAAAATAGAATAGAATATAATAAAATAAGACTAAACACTGCTCAAAGATAAATGACTATTGCTTCTTTCCATCTCTCATCATGAAATTTTTCATCCTAATACTTAGTACTGTGATAAGGCTTGTCTAAAGTGAGTGACAGCATTCGTGATATCCGAATCAGTTAAATCACGGTGAACGACCAATCTTATCGTCGATGAGCCACGAGGTAAGACTAATGTACCTGACTCACCTAGTCGATTACAAAAATTCTGAGCATTTATTTTCGCATCTAATCCAATAAACAAGATATTGGTATCAACGTCGGTAGGACTTATATATAAGCCCGGCAGTTGAGATAATTCTGTTGCTAACCAATTCGCTCGAAAATGATCTCGACTCAACATTCCTGAATCAAAATCCTCTAAAGCTTGTAATGCAGCAGCGGCTAATCCTCCTACCTGACGCATTCCACCGCCAACAGCTTTTCTAATCCTGATAGCCTTTTCAATATAATCATTCTGTCCCAATAACACTGATCCTACTGGAGCGCCTAATCCCTTTGAGAGACAAGCTGAAACAGAATCAATACGCTGAACAACCTCTGCGACAGAGACCTTCCGGGCAACTGCTGCATTCCATATCCTTGCTCCATCAACATGTAAAGGAATCTTGTAAGATTTGCAGAGTAATGAAAGTCGTTCCACGAATTTGGGAGGGAGAACTTTCCCACCACAGTCATTATGAGTATCCTCTACAGCGATCAGGTCAGTAGAGGTTGAAAAGAAGTCGTTTGGTCTGATATTACTCTCCACAGCAGTAATATCAAAGGTTCCATCGAAAGCATTTGGTAAAGTGTGACAAGAGATTCCACCAAACTGAGATAAACCTCCTTGCTCATATTTATGAATATGTGCACGATCACCTAATATAACTTCAGATCCACGACGATTACACCAAGATAATATTGCAACAAGATTTGACATAGTTCCACTGGGAAAGAATAATGCTCTTTCTTTCTGGAATAGTTTCGCTAATTCTTTTTCAAGGATATTCACGGTTGGGTCCTCATCATAAACATCATCACCTACTTGAGCATCTCTCATTTTCACTCTCATCTTCTCTGTTGGTTTGGTCACTGTATCACTGCGCAGATCGATTAATCGGATTCCTATCTTTGGTGTGTAGGTAATGCTTCCATAATTCCTTTGAGTAAGAAGGATTGACGAACAAGATCTTATCGCTCTTTCTGGCAAAAATCCCTTCATCTTGGAGTTAATTTGTGAGTGTATATTAGAAATTGAATGATGATGGAGGATATGATGCAAATACAGTATCCAAATCATGCCATGAATCTTGCGTCGTCAAGTGTCAACGAACTTCAAATTCCACTTCTTCTCTCGATATAAAAGTCAATAAATCTCTTTATTTTACACTATCCTACTGTGTTGGGTCGCAACAAGAGGAGACGAGAGTCTCTGGACTAGTCAGAATAAAAGGACACTTTGCGAGAATTCTCTTGTACAGCAAAGAGTTCTTCATGCTTTTATCTTAGAACCGTCATGTGAATAATGATACCAGTAAATATCTATTTATTTTAAAATACTGATTTTATGTTCTATTACTGATGTAATACATCGCTCATTCCTTCATATTCTATCCAGAGATCATTTAATCCTTCCTCCATTGCACGAAAATGCTTTGTTGAAGCTACTCTAAAGTAAACCATATTTCTCGTTTGATTCGAAGCATTATTTTCTCCACGATGAGCAACTTTCTGATGAATCAAAACGACATCCCCTTTCTTCAATAATAATTGTTTCGGAGACTCTAGAGATGGTTTGTTTTCATACACTTCAATAGCGTTAGGTCCATCAGATTGTCCCGCGATTTCAGGAAGGTAACCTGCAGCGGCAAAGCCTTTCAAAAAACATAAGAGAGTGTGATGAGATCCAGGAAAAACAGATAAATTCCCACAATTCTCTGTTAACTGATCAGAAAGGGAGACACCGATTAACAATGCAAAGGGAGAATGATTTCGTTGAGAAAGTCCGTCGATATGCCATCGTTTTCCATCAACAACTGTATTTCTTCGTCCAAATGTTGTAAATACTGATTGAATTGATCCCTGCGGTGGTCTTTGAGCGATTTGAGCTTGGCGCGCTTGAGTTGGTAGATGTGGTTTATCTCCATAGAACAAGCTTTCTGCCATGGCTTGCACAGGTGTTTTATAAAACAAATCCATTATACACTCCTCAGTAGAAAATTCAGTCTGAAATGCGAGGTTAGCCTGACCAGATACTGATCGATTCTGAAGATATTCTAAAGCTTTTTCCAAGATTGGTTCAGGTATCGCGTTGGGAATAACTATGTATCCATGAATCATAAAATCATACTTCTGAGCTTCTGTGAAGGAATAGAATTGATAACTAAGAATCTGAGCGTGTGCTTCTGGAATAAAAGGAGGAATACCCCCCAGGGGATGGTGGTGGAAGGGCGGTAGCGGATGGTGAAGATGATGGGGGTGGTCTGGAGGCGGGTGAGGATGTTGCAGCGGAGGAAGAGATTGAGTGCTTGAAGGTGGATGGTTATGTATATGATCATGATGGAAATGTGGAGAAAAAGGAGGCAAATGATCAATAGGAGGAGGAGATCGTGGAGGGTGGGGGTGATGATGAAGGTGATCGAGGTGGGGCGGAGGTGGCTGTTGATGGGTTGGAGGGAATAAGTGAGGTTCTGAGTGATGGTGAGGTGGTGGATGATCATGGTCATGATAGTAATCAGTAGGAGGGTGTGGATGTGCATGAATTGGTGGGTATTGAAGGTGATGGTGGTGAGGATGAAATGGTGGTGGACTGCGAGGTGGTTGTCCAAATGGAGGACCATGAGGGGGCGGTCCGAAGGGTGGTGGTCCATGATGGCCGTGAGGGGGAGGTCCATGATGGTGCGGAGACCCGTGTCGAGGAGGACCAAATAGAGGAGGGTGAGGGTGTATAGGTGGGGGAGGGGAAAAGCCATGAGGGTCAACTGGAGATGGAGAGCCATCTGAAGCTAAGTTCTCAGGGATCAACAACCAAACATTTAGTTGTGATATCCAATGAGGATCACGAATCATAACTTGTAGTTTCCCATTTCTATATAATTCTTGAATTCTTGGACGATTTAATAATATTTGCTGACCTTCAGGACTTTCTATCCATTCCCATCTTTCTTGGAGAGTTGCACAATCTCTAAATTGAGTTTTAGACTTCATTTGATTGAATAATAGAGTAAACTTTCTAATGTTTTATAACTTGATGTAATTCTAAGAGCATTCACAAGAATCTTCCTTGTCACATGAACAACCAATAAAACGATTTTTTGGACATGAAAAACGCTTTTTTATATGAGGGAATTTTTGTAACTGTTTGCATCATTGTTTGATAGGTTTTGTTATCTATGAATTTGAAGGATGAAAGCATCTTTACTCTTTCTTTTTCTCGTTGCTGAGCAGTTTTGTCAGATTTCAGCTATTGGAAGTGAAATTGTTGATGAAATTAATTACAATCCTCCAGCTGATCCGACCCTTTATGATATAGACACTTTAGTTTCTCCCTCCTCTTTATTTCCACTTGGTGGTCAATTACCTCTCCAACGTGTTCACCATACCATTAAATCAAGTAGCTCTTATTTATTTGTCTATGGTGGATATGATCAAAATGGGACTATTCTTGGGGATATAAATCTTTATCACATTCCCTCACAGACTTGGTCTAGCCCAATCCTTCGCTACCAGTGTTGTAACCTCGATGGAGCTGTCATTGAAACTACGGGTGCTGATATTCCGATCGATGTTCCGAATATTCGTGCAGGCTTTCAAGGTGATTTCCCGCTCCCTAGAGCAGAACATGACGCATGTGTGATTAACGAAGAAATGTATTTATTTGGTGGAATTACCAATGAATATGGATTAATGAATGATTTATATAAATTTAATCCTCTTTCTGTGAAATGGATTGAACTCACTGGTGTTACAGGTAGCGAAGTCCCTGTGAGAAGAGCTGGTCATACCTTCATCGCAGATACAATCAATTCAAAGTGTTACCTCTTTGGTGGAAGAAAATCCTACGCTAATTCTACTAGTGGGTATGTTGGTTTATATGATATGTGGTCTTTTGACCCTTTACATATGACATGGACGAGAATTGATACTCCTAACTTGAACTCTCTACAACAACCTTATGCACGTCAATATACTGCTGCAACTATGATGAATGGTGATTTTTACATGTTTGGAGGTATGGATCCTCAATCAGGATTATATTTCCAAGATATGTGGGTTTTTCATATAGCTGCTCAATCTTGGGAGGAAATTAAGCCTGCGTCATATCAACCACACCAGTACTCCCCGCCACCTTTAGCTCATGCTCACCTCTTTCCATCTCTTTGCTCTCAACCAGGTTATCAAAATTGTGGTGGTTTGTTGATTTATGGTGGTATGGGTAGTGGGGGTTACTGTGGTACGTCACTATGTGGTGCAAAACAAGTTGTGCTAGGTCAGCTTTACCTTTACTCTTTTGACATTGAATCATGGATTCCACCTTTCTTCGATCTGAATGATGCTGATCTAACGTTTGACACTAAATCTAACTGGTTATATGCTCGACTTTCCTCAGCACCATTTCTCAATTCACGTACCGATGATTATCTCCGTTTTAACGATCGTCATCGCAACTATCAAGGAAAATACATTAAAACATATAGTATGGAGAAATTATCCTTTCTACCTCATCGAGGTATTTTTTATGAGTTTGGAGGAGTTCAAGCTATTGATCCTAATGTTATCAATAACAATCAACAGAACGCTCTCTTCGTTGTTGTGAATGAAACTGCCAGTCACTTCGAACCACCTCAACCGATCATCGCACAGATGCCAGTGCAAACAGTCATGCCTACAAACTTGGATGTTGGAGGGGGATTGTACTCTGACCTATCAGATGTTCAAACAGGAGAGCAACTCAGGGTAATGTTAGACCTACCAACAAATGGTTATTGGGATTATTCTGATGCGTGGGTATCATCTCCACCAATTACTTATCTTCGAACAATGAGAATGTTTACAGTTGCCTCAAGAGATATAGTCTTAGTACAAGAAGACCTTTATTATGATGATGGAGTTGTATATGGGGATATTGTCTAGGTGTTATTATTATAAACCACTCATAAAATTGTATTGTATTGTATTATTCGTGGATTCTTTTTTTTATGTCCATTTTTGTGTTTGATTGTATTGTTACATCTTTCTTAAATTTGCTTTTTTATTTTCAAGTAAAATATTGGTGTAAATAATTGAATCTAATAAAACGCTCCACTTCCTCCGCATAGGGCAATATCCTTGACAACTTACAGTATTAGGTATTCTCATATTCAGGTTACGACGATAGATTATTGGGAGATGTTAGAGAATGTAAAGGATTAAAAAGGGGAAGGAGAGGTTTTTTCTTCTCTTCCTCCTGAGACCAGCTATTCGTCATATCATTCCATCGTATTGTTCCAATATCGATTTCTTCTTCCACATACATCTTCGGAATATGTCCATCACCCATAGATCTATATATATTCCAAAGAAAATAAGAATAAGTCGACAGACAGTCTGGATGATTTACCTGCCATCGGGAGAGAAGAATTCCCTCACTGTAAAGCACAGCCCACTACCATCAGATAAACTCATGATTACTTGAGCAAAGTTCTTTCCAACTGTCTTCCTTCCCATACTAATCGCACGATTATTCCCACAAAGTGCTTCAGTCAACATCTCTGAAGCAGATGCAGTATTAGAATCAGTTAATAACAGAATTGCTGTCTTCTCATCCGCCCAGGCATTCTTACTATGATATTTTTCCATCTTTCCTTGAACACTCATCTGCAAGAGAGGTTTGCCTCGCCTTAAGAAGATTGCAGCAACATCTAATGCCGGGGAGACAGGTCCACCAGGGTTCCCTCGAAGATCAATGATGAGAGCTCGAAGACCGTTTCTTGTCTGCTGATGGAACTGACGGTCAAGATCTTGTAAAGCATGTTTAAACTCACAATAAGTCTTATCATTGAATTCTTTAATTTGAATATAACCTACTCCTTTCCCTTGATTTGTTGGTAATATATTATATTCAAGTTTTGTTGCATCAACATAATTCTTAACAAATTCAAACATCTTCTGCTCATACATAACCTTTCTTTTCTTCCTCCTCCGATTGTCGATTTTATTATTATGATTTATAAAAGTAGAATATTGGGAGGTTGACGTCATCGCCTCTCCTCCTTGCGAGGAGGCAAGGATCTTTCTCGCGGGAAGGTTGAAGGGTGAAGAGAGGAAAGCATTGGAAGAAGAGGATGATGAGATATGTACATCACTGTCTTTGAACGGATCGTCTTCTTCGTCCAATAGTACTGCTTTTCGTATCATTTGTAAAATTACTTTATCTCCTACTTCTCCATGTTTGAGCAATTTCTTCATCTCACTGTATGAGAGGTGTTGAATCTTCCGACCATTAATCATTGCTAAACGATCACCTTCCTTGATTCCTGACTGCTGAGATGTCTTTATATCCATCGAGCAAACCTCTAATGGATAAATAAAAGGTAATAGTTGGACACTGAGTAAAATCGCACTGAGGGTGGTTGCTGCTAGGAGATAGAACAACCGTCTCCTTATTACTAGATTACTATTCTTGAAAGAAAAGAATCCCATATAGGATGGTAAAGCAATTGCAAAATATGCTTTACTATAATCGAAAAGATCTTGGAGAAGTTCTTTATGGGAGTTGAAGGAAGGCATGAGTGATTGTTCTATCGTCTGATAGTACTGTGAAATACTACCAGAACAGACAGATGAAGGGGATATAGCCTCTTTCTTTTGAGCTACATTCATTAATGCCCTTTTCCAGTAGTTAAAATGATGTTTTAACGATTCTTTGAATTCTAATGAAGGGAGAAAGAGAGTTCTCATTGCATAGGAGAGATCCTCTAAATGTAAATGACGTCGAAAATTTACTCCGATACTTAACGCAACACCATTTAGAGATCTTCTACGATCCTTCATAATACTATAGTCAATATATCGTGTGTATGGTTCCTGTAATCGTCTCAGTAGTTCTCTCACAGCTTCTTTAGTATCTTGATATTGTGAGAACTCTTTCCGGAATGCGTCCCAATCAGATTTTTTATAGCGATCTCGATAAATAAAATGATTTTGAAGTAAATCAATAGTTTCATAAAGGACAGTAAGATCTTGGTTATGTGGATTATCATACTCCTGCTGTTGAGGAAGTGAGTTTAATCTAATATTCAGATTCGAAGGCTGAAAAGAAGTTAAAAATGATGATGTAGCACATTGAAGAAGTTCTAAACACCCTATAACAAGGAGATAATGGAAATACCTCATCATAAAATAAGATTATTATTATTAATGAATTAATTCGAAATCAAAAGTAAAATGAAGTTAGAGGTGAGGTAAATTTAAAAGAAATTCTTAAAAAACGTTTATTGATTATTTAAGTTATTGGTGGTGGATAATTATTTACACAGAACAATCTCCTACTTCAGAAAAATTTTGTACCAAGTTACGAGGTTGAATGAACATCCCATGTCGTTCTCGCCCTCTGAATTAATTGAGATATACCATTGATTAAGGCTATCATTGCTTCGTACTTAAAATCTATCAGGACAGAGATTAGCATCAGATAATCATAAACAATTTTCTCTCTTACCTTCATAATTTTGCTTTGTCTCATGAATTCGTTTCTTCTTACTCTCTAAGTTCGGTAATTGCTCATTGAGTAACTTTTCTACAATCGCTTTAGCCTTATTCGCTACTGTTGGTTCCACTTTGTTGGTAAAACTCATACGATTAAGTAAACTATAAAAATGACGCAATAACTCCGTAATTTCAAAATATTTTTCAAACATTTCTTGTTTAATATCATCTGGTAAAACAGCTATCAGATAATTATCAGATGAGAGAGGGTCACCAGAGGCAAATAATGAAGTATTATCTTGATTCTGTAAAATTTGTTGACCATGAGATCGAACATTTTCTAACTTTGTAAGACGATTGATTTCTGTACGATAAAATTTATCGGATCTTGCTGATGTTGGAAGGTAATTGGTAATCGGTGTTCCACTATGAAGATCTTCTAGAAAGTGATCAAAAGTCCTCTTCCCTGTGAGCGTGGAAGCCTCAGGAGCTACTGCTTGCAGTTTAGAGAGATCAACTATCTTATAAGGCGGGACTTCTGGTTTCTTCAGCTCTGAAAAATCTTCCATCGCGTTCTCGCTCTTGACAGTACTTGCCTTACCTTCAGAAGAGGTTACCGCAGTTAAACCGTTTCGAATCAATATGAAAGAACTGTCCTCGTTATATCTCTTCATCATAGCCTCGGTGCCTCTTTCTTCATCCCCTAAGCTTTCCTTCAAATCTTTATCCACCTGTTCGATGTCATCCCTCTTATGATAGTCGCCGTAAGATAATGTAAGATCAATCTTTTGATTAACTGGAATTTTCATTCGATGCTTTTGCTTCGATAAAAACATGAGTTCTTGTGCTTTATGGACTCCATCTTTAGCTTCAGACCCTTCACCAAGGCTTTGATTGGAGGAAGTCGCATAGGGAGCAAAGAAGCGACTGTCTTCTAAACCTTCTCTTCGACTGGTATTATTATCTTTTCCTTTGGACTGATCGCGATTGAAGACTTCTGCCTTGAAAAAGATTTCCCAGAATTCATTTTCTGTTATCTTCAGAGGCACTTCAGCATCGAACGCCTTTCGAACAAAGGGATAGCGAGCAAAGATTAATTCCTTATCTTCAACAGTGAGTCGAATTGTCACATTTCCCTGTTCATCACGTTGAATCAAATCAGCCAAAGCGAAATTTTTACTTCCTTTCTTGGTAATGGATTGCTCTATTTGTTGTTGATAGAGCAGATCAGTGTGCGCTTCCCAAAACTCTTCAGACGTTAAAATATTGCCTTCTACCAGCTCTTTGTACTGTTGCCGGAGAAAACGATCAGCCTGCAATAACTTTCCTTTAATATCTTCCAACTTTTGATCTTTAGACTTCATACTCTTACTACCATTACCATCCGACGATCCTGCACCAGCACTTGAAGGTTTCACTGTTGTCTTTCTAATTTCACTGATGATACTTTTCATTTCTAAGAAATCTTTTAATCGAATATCTTTATCACTTCCTAAAAGTTGAATCACATGAATCTTATCTCCTTCAAATACAGTCTTTATACGAATAGCAGTGAGAGGGGAAGAAGCTGGTGTATATTCAATATTAGCAATATTAGACCAGACTAATTGTTTGTTATGATCTTGATTTTGCGCATTATTCACTTGAAAGATGAGTCGAAGATTTGTAACAATGATCTCCCCTTCTATCTTTGATGATGTAGCGATATGTTTGAAGAGAATTGTTTCATTTTCTTGGAAATCGACCATGATGAAAGGTTTGACAAAGAAAGATGAAAAGGAAATGAGTTTAAAGTTTGTGAAAAGAAAGCACAGTTTTTAGAACGAATTAGGAAGAGATGGAAGTTTACTTGAACGTTTACGATTTACATGATAGCAATCAGTATTTACATTCTGTAGGAACTGGATTTTATCATACTGGAATAGAAGTTAATGGATATGAATACTCTTTTTCGAACCAAGGAGTCGCAAGGACTCGACCACAACTCGTTGAATTTGGGAGACTCCGAGATCATCTTCTAATGGGTACTTTCAATGGATCTATGACTGAAGTGAACCAATTTCTCACAGTTTTGAGAGATGGTGACTTTCGGCCTGGTTTATACAACGTAACAACTCGGAACTGTAATCATTTCTCTGATGCCTTCCTAATGCTTTTACTTGAAGTCCATGTCCCGAATTGGGTCAATCGCATGGCAAATCTTGCGAATTCTCTTCCAGGCGCAAAGAAGGGCAGTACTGAAAGTGATGGTACGGCCTTACCTGCCCCTGGTAAAGTAAAAGACCCCACCTTGCCAGTTAAGATAGAGAAGGAAGAGGTTGATAGTAATTCTTCTTCTCAAGCGAATAGTTCATTTTTAACTTCTGTTTTTTCGTGGTTTACGGTAAGTAGTTCTGCCTCAACAACCACATCGACGCAAAAAGTCTCAGAACCAGTAAGCAAACCAACTCCGCCACCAACATCAAGCAAGAGCAATAATCCTTCTGCTAAGAAGGAATTGACAGAAGAACAAAAGAAACTTTTGGCGAAGATCAAACAAAAGACTTGAAGAAAGAAGAATTAACCTGATTTTTGTTGAATTGCAGGACTTAGTATTTCATGTTATTTTTGTTCTTTTGTAAATATTACACAAACAAATTCAAGGTCATCGGAAGGACTTTTCTTACGAAATTTAAAATGAAAATCAAATTTATGCCTTCAGCTCTGGTGGAGTACCGCATTCCAGTATCTTCACTGCTCTGACTGGAACTTGATTATTCGTAGAGATATCGTTGATTCTCCTCAATATAGAATAACCTTGAATGACTCGACCGAACCCAACAAACTTGTGATTCATCCATGGACACGCGCCCAGTGTAATGAAAAATTGCGATCGATTGGTATGAGCTCCTTCATTCGCATATCCGACAACTCCTCCTCGCCACTGTCCAAAATCTACCTGAAAGCATTCATCTGGAACAGTATCACCTTCCACAGCAACTGAATTCTTTCCTGTATTATCAACGACATCACCGGTCTGAAGCCACCCATTTCTCACTAATCGATTAATGGAACAACCAGTGTATCTATTCGAACCTTTTCCTCCTTCACTTAACTTAATAAAATTCTCACTTGCTTTAGGACAAAGTTTTGAAAATCTATAGAAGAAAGAAAGACCGTTCAGAACTGATTTAAAGAGAAATCGAAAGAACTTCTTACAATTCAACGTAAACTCCTCCCATAGGATCATAATCATTGACCTTCTTTGTGTCTTGTAATCCAAACTGAATATAAACAATCGGATTCTCATGATTTTTCAAGAGATTATAAAAACCTTCTCGTACATTACGATTATAGATAACAGTGTTAGCGACTTCTGCGTCTACAACATAGTCAAATCTGGAAGAGATATATGAGGTGAAGGCTTCAACATCTCCAATAATCGTTTGATCGCAAAGAACAAGATGAGTTGATCGGTAATGCATTAACGTCGAATCTATCTTATTTTTATACTCGTCAACTCTCTCCCAGAACTCAACTTCGAAAGAAAGAAAAGTCTCGACTCTCGCATCAGAGGAGTTTTCAGCAATTCTCTGTTCATCGGATTTTAAGTTTAAAATAGATTTTTGCGTGCAAAATTATCTTACCTTGGCTAAAGATTCACAATGATAATAACTTGGATCAGTCACAACTCCTAGGATAGTGTAAGTCACCATTCTTAGTCTTATTGTTGCCTTTTTTTTTTTGGTGAAACGGTCTGATTATAACGTAAAGTTGTGAAAAGTTCCAATTGGGATAGAAATTGACTCCCTTAGATGTTTTGGGTTATTAAAAGAAAATTCTAAACAAGATAAAAGAAAAAGCAAAAGAACATGAGAAAATAATTTATGCTTAAACAAAAGGTTCTTTCTATCTCCCGAACAATAAACAAAATAATGAGCAGTACACACAATTTGACCATACTAGAATGACAACCATTGCCTGACCTAAAGAAAAACTTTCTCTAACCAACATAATGAAAAAATAAACCATTGTCCCAACCGTACCCATCAAGAATACACTGCGAGCAAGATCGCATATTAATTTAAAAGTTGTTTTACTTCGAACATTCTCTAAATATCGAATCTGTTGATATGATTCACTACAATAACGTCGTAGTACCAGAATATTATCAATAATTGATAATATCATTAATAAAATAAGTCCTAATATTGGGAGGTATAGTGGAATGGTTGGAAAGACGAGTGAAGAGACGGCATAATGTCCAGGTGAATCATAATATAATGCTATTAATGTTAGGCTTAGAGGCACACATACCACTGTAATTATCGACACGACTACACATAGTAAAGTAATAAAATCAGGATGTTTCTCTTCTAACATTGCATCTAAAGCTGCAATAATCGCTGCAGTAAATAGAATCCACATAGGCACTGGTATATAGGCATAATGTAAAGTAGGGTATAATGCAGATAACTTCACATGAAGCATAATCATGGAAAGAAGTAAACCAAGGATTAACAATTCAGCAATAATAATTGGTTTAAATCGTTTCCATGGGATTTGAGCATTAAGATTATTATTCACAGGATATCTTATCTCATAATACAAAGCATTAATAATTCCACCACCGAAGAATACTGAATAAGAGATAAGAAATGAATAAATACTAATAAATCCAATATGATTACTAATTGATAATGAAGAAGAATAATTATGAACATCAACTAATAAATCTGCCGCAATAATCTGTGCTGCAACACCATAGACTGCTACAAATGGTGCAAAACATTTTTCAGCAATTTTATTAATTTTATGATCAATTCTTTTTAACCATAATCTCCATAGGCAATGAGTATACCATAATTGATTAAATTTTATAAATATTGTCATAAATACTGTTCTTATTAATTTAGCTTGTTGGTAAGGTAATAGGGTATTAAATAAATAAGATGGTTCTTTCTCGATGATAATCTTATATCGATTATTAGGATAGATTAATACTTCTTCAAATAAATTTAATCTACATGGATGACGATGACCATCATGATGTTTTTCTGTTGGTGAAGCACCTGTCATTACAGAATAATATAAATCAGGACAATAGAAGCTTAATCGAATATTAAGCCATAGTAAGCTATGATCACCCACTTCTTTCAAATGTTTACAGATTGTTGAGAAATGAATTATATCACGAAAATCATCACCATAATAGGTCAGTATATGATGGAGCAATTCACTAGGTAATGAAGCAAATACATCGATTGGATGTTTCGAATTAGAAAAACAACATGATCGACATAACAACATTTCTTTTTTGAATTATCGCCATTCAATCAAAATTTTGATCATAGAAGTACCTTCTCGAAAAGATCAAATTAATCAGCCTGTTAAATGGTTTTACATAGGTTTCAAAGTCAATAGACTGGAGAAAATTGTTGCCTCCCTCAAGAAAGAGCGGATCGACGTTGACAATCCAGATATTGTTTCAGTGTTGGTACGGCTTGCTCAAAGTGATCGTAATCTTGAGATCGGTTCTGTTAGCACTGCATTAGCCAGCACTTATGAGAATGTCAGAGACTCTGCGAGTACGGAAACAAAGTTTTGCATTAGCGATGAGATTCAAATGAAAGTAAATGGTTTTGTGGTTCGATGCTCCATCCATTCTGAGTGCTCATGACTCTACTGGACTCCTTAAAAGACAGGAAATTGGCCAAGAAGGCTAACTGTAGGGGAGGTTTGAATGAAGTTTTGATCATGCCTTGGTACACGAGCACTCTCAATCAACATCCTTCTAACTGTCTGGATTGGATAGCTGTTCAAGGGCGAAGACTCTTAGAAGCATTGTACTTCTTGCACTCATATCCTGATGGTGGATATGTTCATATGGACGTGAAGGCTGCGAATGTATTCGTAGACCATAATAATAATTGCTTCCTTGGAGATTTCGGATCCTGTAAGCCGGTTGGCGCAACAATCACCTCCTGCTCCATAAACCTTTGTTGGAAGAACGTCATGGGTTTGCCGGCTCACCCTGTTTATGACTATTTCATGCTTTTATTTATGTTGCTCATAGAAGGCTTGGAGAATCGCAGGGATTATACTGATTTGTTCTTCGACATTGGAGCAAAAAATCCCAGTCTAACAAAAGTGTTTAACCGCTCGAAGGAACTCATTAATCGGTCTCCTACCCTTCTGAGCGCTTTGTTAGCTGAATGTTGGACAAAGTCGTGGAGTTTGAGCTTTTGCTGAATGATTGAGATAGACAAACCCAAAGAACGTTCAATCAAATCGTATTATCAGTTCTTCTTGTTGCGATCTTTGCAAGATTCTGCTGCAGCTTTTGAATTATTCATTGCTTTATTTCCGATTCATATTCGAGCTATTCTTGCACTAGGTGCTCTTCGCAGATTATAGAGAATGTTTTGATATCTACAAGCAAACATTATCGATCTTCCAACTTCCCCAACCTCCCTCATTCTATCCGTGCAAAAGTTCCGTTGAGAGCTACCAAATGCGCATGCATCACTTGGTGAGATTGATTGCGATTTCTTTCTATCCCATGTAAAATTATGAGAAAAGTCGAACCTTTAGCTATGTTGTAAAATAACAGAAAAAGTGGCATATTTTGATGTTGGAAGAGAAGAAATTTCGAACGATAAGTGTGGAGAATAAGGTTGTTTTTGATCCACCTTATGTGACAAATAATCTGAGACTTCATTCAGCATCTGGATCTTATGCAATATTTGGCCAAAGAACTGTTCACTTTTATGAACTTACCTTCCAACCTAAAATCTTTTATAGTTATTCGTGGATTGTTATTAAAGAAGTGAATAAAGATGCTAATATCACAACCAAGAAGAGTCCATATCGAGAACAATGGCTTGAACAGAAAACCCTTAAAGACTGTGGTATTACTGTTGCTAATGTTCACTGGCTTAACACTGCCTCAAACTCTATTCTTACTGCCATACTTTTCTCGAATCAGACTTTTATCATTGTGAAAAAGAGTTATCAGATTGAATTTCAATGCAATTATGACCTGAAAGGTGCAACCCTACGATCGAATCGACAAGTAATCCTCACAGATTCTGTTAAAAGTGATTGTGGTCCTGTCACAGTATTCTCTTCATTAACACACGAACAATCGACCATTATCTTTACAGGTCATGATAATCAAATAAAGTTATGGAATTTAATAGAGGGCAACGGGAACGAGGTGGCTTTAACTCCACTGCGTGAGGTGGATCTGAAGGTCGCTGTTCAATGGATGCATCTATGGAATTCTCCCACCTCGCTGAGTAATGTTGAAATCCTGATCTACGACTCCTTTTCTGGACAATTCGAACATTTAGAAATCAATTTATCTGATCAGAAGTCTAACAGCAGTTCCTCGTCAGCTGGTTCTAAGGTGTTCGGAAGCGAAGAAATAGCAGGATTAACAATCTATGACTGTATTCAGAATGAAATTATCTTATCCGATAGTCGGATTCTTTACCTTGATATCTACCAACAACTTGTCTTACCTTTAGATACGTCACTTCTCTTAGAGCATAATCTTATCAGTCTTCAAGATCACTTCCTTTACGCATATAACACTCAGACAAAATTAATTGATCGCTTTCGTGTTAGTGTGAGTGGAGAGACATCTATCACTTTTATTGATAGTTTTGAAGTTGATGAATTAGTTTCAAGATCGTTGGGCGGAACAGTCGATCGCTATGAGAATTGCCTTATTTTATGTTCGATGGTTCCAGGTGTTGCTGACGGTTCTCGCGAAGTCCAAATTAACTATCAACTCTCTAAAACTCACATGCAAGTATCTATCCTTCCATTATTACCAAGCAATCTGAAATCAGATGATGATATCATCCAAGCCTTACTCCATGCTATTAGTAACATCATAAATGACTTGAATAGTAGTAACCATTCACCAATCTACTTTGCTTTATTCGTCCAAGCAATCATTGATTATCGGAAAGATGAATTATTAGATGTGACCGTTCCGTTAGTAGATCCTAAACTTCATGAAGCCATCGCTTTCGGTGAACAACATGAAGTGGGTACAAGATCTAGAAATGTCGTAGAAGAAAACGAAGAAGATGAGGACGAAGATGATGATGAAGATGACGGCGAAGAAGCGGATGATTTAGAACTTATGGTTATGGAAGATGATCAAGGATCCAAACCTGCAAAGAGTAAGAGCAAGAGTAAAGCGAAAAAGCCGGCGAAGGGGAAAGGAGATGCTGGGCAAGGAGGGAAAGGAGGAAAGAAGAAGAGTAGAGATGATAAGAATGATCATATTTTTCTTTTGAATGCAATCCATAAGAAGTATAGAGAAACATATGGTTTAGATGCTGGTCGTGAATTTCAGAAGGTGTTTGATCTATTAGTAAGAGCTGCTCTTAAGTTTAGTCATATCACTGTTGAGTCTGATGGAGGCATCAACACCGCAGCAAATCTTGATCTACTGTATCAGTTTCCTCAAGGTAAGTAATCGCGTATGCAGTTGCTATGTCATTGTTAATCTTGCCTCAAGATAATCAACAGCGAGAAATAAGAATGAGAATCCTTCAACTCTTACATATGACCACATCACTCATCATTCGCTACAATGAATTGAAGGTCGAAGAATACTCTTGGTCGATAGATTTAAGAAGACAAGTGGACGAGTTTTATGTCAGTCAACTTCTAGAAAAGTAAGTACAGATTCATGGTGTCTTCTCTTTATTTTATTTTACTGTGTTTGAAGAGTGAAGACTCTAGATGAATCATGCATTGTTTGTGAGAATAGGCTGGGATTTGAGCGGGATAACCACCGCTTTGCGTCATGTGGTTGTTGTGGTTCAATTTTAGACCGTTGTTGCTTTTCACTCAAGTTAGTGAATATTATGGAGGAGTATAAACTTTGTCCAGCGTGCTATGCAACTGCTGATGCAAATTCACTGGAAAGCATAGCTTGCGAAAACTGCCCTTATTGTAGCATAAGGATGATGCCGCCTTGGTACTAAATAACCTAGAGTTTCTTCTCTGACTCAGTTCGCTCAACCCTGTGATAATTATTCATTAACATAAAGTTTAGATCACATTCCAGGAAATCACGAAGAAATCCGTCAGAATTCCGTGCTTTTTTGGTCTTTTTCAAAATTAGCACAAAGAAGAATGGAACGAAGAAGTGGTTTAGTATTACAAAACTTCTGTCTACTCTCACTATTCATTCTCATGCTACAAGCCGGAATAGTTAGAGGATTTCGTCGGCTTCCTAGCGTTCATCTTTCAGCCTTCGTGAAGCCTAAATTCGTTCAATATCGTGGTGGGAGTCGAAGTAACGTCAGAAGTGCAACCACGAGTTCAACTGCATCCACCGCCAATGATAACACTCCGAAAGACCATAGAACACCTATTACTGTTTTATCGGGTTTTCTTGGAGCAGGTAAAACAACTTACTTGAACTATCTCCTTGATAATCGTGAAGGTTTGAAGTTTGGATTAGTGGTCAATGACATGGCATCAGTGAACATTGATGCAAAACAAGTTCGTACTCAAACTTTACAATCAAACAGTGGTATTGATACCATGGAATTACAGAATGGTTGTGTTTGTTGTAGTTTAGCTGATGATCTCATTGCCTCTATCTCTCGCCTTGTCAGTGTGAAAGAAGAGCAGAACGAACATTATGATCATATTGTTGTTGAATGTTCAGGAATTGCTGAACCACGTCGTATTCGTGATTTTTTCCAACAAGCTGAAGAATTAAATATTGAATTAACTAAAAAAATCAAATTAGATACTCTTATCACGTTAGTTGATGCCTCAGCATTCTTTCGTTTATTTGGTTCTTCGAAAGTTATGTTAGAAAATCCTGAACTTGCCTATGGTAAAGATAATCGTGAAAAGATTAAAACAGATAATAATGCTGAAAGAACTGTAACAGAACTATTATTAGAACAGGTTGAATGTGCTGATATTGTGATTATTAATAAATGTGATTTATTAACGGATCCTGATCATGTGACATTAGTGAAGAAAGTGATTGAAAGTATTAATCCGAATTGTCGCATTTTCACTTGTGTGCGTGGTGCCGTGCCTGAGCCACTATCTCTTGTTGGTAGTGCGAATGGTACAGGCGCTGCTGATTGGGGCATTCTCGATGAACACCGCAAACTTGTTCAAGCTACTGAGAAATTAGCCGCAGCCGCGAAGGAGGAAGCGAAACATGATCACGATCACGGGCATGATCACGATCACTCTTCCGCCGCCGCCTGCCATGACAGTAGCTGCAAAGATCCTTCGCATCACCATGAGCACTCTCACGAGCACTCCTCTGCAACCTCGTGTCATGATAGTAGTTGCAAGGACCCCACCCATGACCATGGTCACTCGCATGAGCACTCTTCAGCCAGTGAATGCCATGACGCCACCTGTAACGACCCTACTCACCACCACGACCACGGACACTCTCACTCTCATAACAATGAGATGACAACCGCGGAAGAGAGATTTGGTATTACTTCCTTTGTCTACAAGCGAAGGAGACCATTTCATCCAATGAGATTTACCCGTCTCTTACAGAGCTTCGGCACACTGTCAGTGAAGGGAGTATTTGGTATGGTTGACCAGCTTCCTGCCACTGGCAGTGGTGCAGCGATTCCAAATGTTCAGTTTGACCGAGCAAGAAGAGCGTTATTAAGAAGTAAAGGCTTCATCTGGATGGCGACATCAAAGTCTACTGCTTACTTCGTTTCTCATGCAGGACAGTTCCTTGATCTCATGCCTATTGGTAGATGGTGGGGTGATATCAATGAAAAGGAATGGCCTGAAGGACTTCAGAGTGAAATATTGGTAGATTTCGATGGCAAACATGGTGATCGTAGACAAGAACTTGTCTTTATTGGACAGTTTGGTAAGGAGAAAGGTCAATCTCGTGACGCCTTTGAGAAGATGTTAGATACCTGTTTACTGACGGATGAAGAGATGAATCAGTATGAGACCTTAGCTGCGAAAGGAAATGAAGATGCATTAATTAAAGCATTTGATATTCCTTATGACAAATAGACTATATAAAGACTTACGGAAAATCTTTACATCCATTGTAAGATAATGAAAAATGATTGTTTCATTTTACAAATTTGTTTGTTCGATTACTTCAATACTTTCCGAAAGAAAAATGCGAAATAGGTTACAAAGATTTTCCGACTATCTAACTCTTTTGATTTTTTTTCCCCGCGGTTACTTCGCTTTTTATTTCACCTTTCATTCTTTCTTTCTAATACGAAGCACCGAATCATCAGATGTGCTATCGATATCTGAGTAACTACATGATCCTTCAATGCTTTACGACCGATTGCAAGTTTAAGGACAGAGACATTGTTTGATGATCTGGTGAAAGTGAAATTATTCATCGGAGAAAGAGTCGCCGCAGGTTCGAAACAGAAAGATTTCAATTTTCTAAAATTTCAGAATTTGAAATAACATAATTACACAATCACAAAATTTACTACTGCAAGAAGAATCTCGACAGGCTCTGGAACTTCGGAAGAAGCAAACCCGAGAGAAACTTGTGGAATGTTAAAAAAAAAAAAAAGGAACTATGTTCATGTAAATACAAAAGAATATTACTACCGATAAATTGAAGAAGAAAAGAAGACACAAAAACACAGTTAACAAACAATATACAAGATGAAAAGGGGTTGAATGGAGGTCGTAAGAGTTAACGTTTCAAGTTTTGTACTGAGGAAAGAACGTCTTGTATCTCTTGATTGAGTTTCTCGTATTCTTCTATCTTACTATTATCCTCATGATTGACAACATTCTTTTTCAAATTCATAAACTTTTCATATTGCTCCCGAATCTTCTTTCTCTCTGCCTCTTCTTTACTCACTGGTTCGGTATCTTTGTTGGGTTTAGTGGTATTGCTGACGGCTTTGCTCTCTCCCGCTGTCTTCTTCTTGTGATCATTAGAGGGTTTCACGCTCTCGTTTGATGAATTTGCCTTCATTCCCAACGCATTTGAAGAGGGAGCGATGGGTTTGGAGCCAATCTTTGTTGCAGGAGGCTCGGTGGTAGGTGCGATGACTTTATCATCATTGAACGAAACTTTCTTCGTCTTCAGAATTCCTTTCACTTCTTTCATACTCTCACCACCTTCACTGCTACCTACACGTGACTCTCCCTTCGTCGATGCGGTGCTGGCTCTCTTAGAAGAGGCAGCTGAAGATGGAGGGAGTGATGATAACTGACTTGAGGCGAGTTCCTCCACCATAGAGGAGATGGAACGCTTAATATTGCTCACCTCAACACTCGCAGGGAAGGTATCAAGCTTATCAAGATATTTATCGATAAGATAATTACAAAGCTGTTCGATCTTCTCTTCTTCAGCATCAGCATCCTCATCTTCTTCATCATCATTCTCGTCCTCTGAACCTGATTTTTTCCGTTTTGCAAGGCTCGCACGAAATTGTTGCAACTCTGCTTGAATATCCTGAAACTCTGTTACAAACTCTTCATACATAGCTTGAGCTTGTTTCTCATACTCATCTGTGCTTGCTTTGTTACTCTCATCATTGATGGGTTTTTTCTTTTTCTCCTTCTCAATAGTTGATGCCTTTGGAGGAGATGGAATATGAGGCTTTGGTAACTTCAATGCTAATTGCTGGATGAGATGTGCTTCTTCCTCTTCTTCAGGATTTCCCTTCGTCACTTCGGTGACCTTTTGCACCAATGGATTCACTTCAGACTGCTGCCGTCGAAAGGTTTCCTTGTATTCTTTTGACCTTGCCATTAAGGAATTCGTTCGAATTCGATAGATATTTTGTAGACATGACTCTAATAGGTCTAAAGTACTTTCATTCTGATAAGACATTAGTCAATCTTTAATCTCTTTTGGAAGAAAACAATGAAACGTTCAAATAATTTTACACAATTCATTAAATTACTTTTTCCTTAATAAATCTCTCTTAAATTCAGGCAATTGGAAGGATTTCCTTCTTGTACGCGTGGAATTTGAAAGTGGTCATCTAGAAAAAACTTTCGCTCAATTTCGAACAACAACCAACAAACAACATAGAGACATAGACAGACATCTCTATCTACCTACACTACTACCACACACTATAACAACTACTCCTTCGATCAGCTTGCTAGACTTGACACTGATCTCATTCCCCTTCGTTCTACTTTCAGAGTAAGTTCGTTCTCTCTTTGTTGATGATCTTTTTCGAACTTATTCTTTTTCTTTTTCTTTTGCTCTATAGAATTTTACAAAAGATGTATAGTTTTAGTTGGTCATGTATGATAATCTTTATTACCTATATTGCGATGGCAATGGCTGGTAAAGATTATTATAAAATCTTATCAGTATCTCGCACTGCTAGTGCAGCAGATATCAAACGAGCGTATCGTAAATTAAGTTTAAAATATCATCCTGATAAAAACTCTTCACCAGATGCTGCTACAAAATTTGCTGAAATTGCACAAGCATATGATGTATTATCTGATCCTGAGAAACGTGAAGCATATAATCGTGGTGGTGAAGAAGCTGTTCAACAACAAGAACAGAGGTAACCCACACTCACTGAACTCATCTATCGACACCTTCTAACCTCTTTTTCCTTCTCCCAATAGAGCCAATACACCAGCAGCTGATCCTTTCAGCATATTCGAACATTTTGGTTTCGGTGGTATGGGAGGATTTGGCAGACAAGAAGAACAAAGAACCCCAAATGTTGAAGTACCTGTCCGTGTTACACTCAAACAATTGTATCTAGGAGAATTATTAGATGTTGAATATATTCGTCAAGTTGTTTGTGTGGAAGCATCTAGCTGTGAGAAGAAGAATAATGAATGTCAGGGACCTGGTGTGAAGTTAAAGGTTCAACAGATTGCACCTGGCTTTGTTCAACAGATACAAGTCAATGATCCTACTTGTGTTGCACGCGGTAAAGCTTGGAAATCACCATGTAAAGCATGTCCAAGAGGTATGACAGAGCAGGAAGAGATTCAATTAACCTTAGATATTCAACCTGGTTTCAAGGATGGTGATACGATTAAGTTTGATCAAGTTGCAGATGAAGCTGTCGGACATATTCCTGGAGATCTTATCTTTGTCATTCAACAAATCCCAGATACTCAATTCACTCGTCAGGGCGATGATTTACACACTCACATGACAATCTCTTTGGAGGAGGCTTTAGTTGGATTCGAACGATCTTTCAAGCATTTAGATGGACATGATGTTATTGTGAAGAAAGATGATGTCACATTCTGCTCAGAGGTTGTTAAGATCAAGGGAGAAGGAATGCCTAAGAAGGGTAGTCGTTCAGTGAAGGGCGATCTGTCTATCACATTAAACATTGATTTCCCTCGTAGCTTCACAGATAAACAGAAGCAACTCATTAAGCAAGCACTTAAAGCTTAAGAGTATTAGTGCTCAAATAATTTGAATTTATAGTGAGGAGAATCAGAGTGGAATTTGTTGTAGAGGGGAGAGAGGAGGTGTAGGCTTTATTATATTGTTCGAGAGGAGTTTCATAGTTTTGGAAATATTTAAATGTCTTGTTTTTTTTTTTGACACTTCTCTTGTAAATGCTCAACGCCGTTACTCTTGCTTACATTACATTTACAAGGAAAGAGGGTTTTATTGCAAAAGTGAATAATGCAAAATATAAAGTTTAAGAAGAAGCAATTCCAACAACACCGCCTGCCACTCTCTGACCTGAGTTACCAGTGCTTAAAGAATACTCGTGACCTCCTCGTCCTAAATCATCTTCACCTGACTTGATGACTATAGAGCGACCAATTATTGAGTGTGGGCCAATAAGCTTGACTAATCTATCTTCAATATTTACATTCGCAACACCAGTCTCGTCAGCCTCAATATTTCCTATATACGTGCCAGTTAGAGAGGATTTGATCAATTAGAAGAAAAAACAACTTACCCAAATCACCAACCATTCGCTCCTCATCATCAGGTGAGCCGTGGTTGCGGCCGAAAGGGTTGAAGATTCCACCACCTGTAACGAATCCCTCGGTAAAATCACCGAAGACATGGACGTGGAAACCATGTTTGCCCTATGAAAATATTACACTGATTTCGGTCGATTATGTTAAGTATGTTCTTACTGGGGCTAAGCCCTTAATTGTTCCATTAATACTTGTAGGAGCTTCCTCTTGAGCCTAAACAACATGGAAGTAAGATTTCGAATTGAAACATAAACCTCCAGCTCTTACTTGATGTAAAATCAAGGTACCATAGATTCCTTCACCAGTGATGACAGCACAGCAACGAGCCATTGTGAATAATGTGGATGAATATAGATGATAAAGCTTCGAGATGAAAGCAATGAAATGAGAGGAAAAGAAAGAAAAAATAAGATAAGCGCTTCTTTTCAAATACGGACTTTTTCCATTCAAACGACCGTCTCGTTTAACGTTTCATCAAAAAATCGGAAATCAATTGAGTCTTTGCTTCTCATTTATTATTCCCAACCTTTTTCTCTCCCATGGAAAGCATTACCGATCAGCTATCTTGCCCATGCTGTAATCGTGAATATGAGTTACCACGTCGTTATTTAATCCATCTCGATGATTATGACTTTAGTCCAATTCCTCGTCTACTGCCATGTCTTCATTCCATGTGTCATTCCTGTTTACAAGAACAATTTGAGAAAAATAATAATCAATTTATCGAATGTAATCTATGTCATTATAAAGATATTATTAAAGGTATTAATTATCTCCCATTAGATCTATTAATACTCAAACAAATTGTTAATACCACGAACACTGAACTACTAGCAAACTGTTCTAAATGTTATGATATTGTCCCATCAGTATCATGGTGTGAAACGTGTTCATCATCATTATGTGAATTTCATCATCAAGATCATCGTTTATCGATAGAAACATCAAAACATTCGTTTAATACCTTTAAAGAGTATTTCTATCATAATAAACATATTCAATACCGTTTCCCACCAATCTCATGTCCAGAATCTGTCTTACAAGATTGTGAATATTATTGTTTGAACTGCTATTACTGTATTTCGTCAAAGTCTTATATAGACTATCATAAGTCCCATGAGATCGAGTCTATTGATAATATATATCCGAAAATGGAGAAAAATGTTCAAAAAACTATTACAATAGGGAAAGAGAAGATCAATTTATTAAATTCTAAAATTAATAAAATTAAAGAGTATTTAAATCAATTAGATGAAAAAGAAGAGAATTCTTTATTATTAATTCATAAACAATTTAATTTAATATATTCTCATTTAAAACAACGTGAAAAGTTATTAATTGATTCATTACAATCAAATATATCGATTGAAAGAAAGAATTTATTATTACAATTATCTAATTTTGTTGAGATTATGGAAGAGTATCAACAAATGAATAAAGTTAGTCAATCTTTCTTATCTTTTGCTAATAACAGTAGTAACAGTACTAATAAGAGTGAAGGAGGAGAGATTCATCATCATTCAAGTAATACAAGAATTGATAAGAGGAAGAAGAGTCAGAATATTTATGATAACTTTCATGAACCAATGTATCTAGTGGCAGCGACTGATTCTATTGAAGAGAGATGTGATTACCTTCAGAAGCAATTAGAAGAGAAGATGAAAGCCTTTGATGATCAAGTGATTCCAATGTATTCAATCGAATTCCAATCAGAGGATATAAATATGATTCACGGATCGATTAACTGCCTCGGTGCGATGAATCCTTATCCTTACTTAGGAGAGAGGAAGGAACTCATCCCTCCTAACCCAGATGACATCAACCAACAACCTGAGAAAGAAGAGAAGGAAGGGAATAGCACTGATTCTGATAAGAAAGGACTTCATGATGAAAACTTTGGAACAATTCATTTTAGTATTAACTTCGGGTAAGTATTACGACCGACACCTTTAAATATTTCTCATATACACTATGTAGGGATAGTATTAGTGCTCCATCGAATAACTATCGAAAGGATCCTAATCCTAATAAATACTCCAGAGACAACCTAGTTCTCTCTCCATCGAAGTCGAAGCCTCATCTCTCTGATAAGGAGCAACAACATTCTCTATACATAGAAACTAGGTGGATCCCTCCGAAGTCTTATCCTCTCCCTCTCATACCAGATCACCACGAGGTGAAAGGAAGTGCTCCAATGAAACCTCACCCTCCTAAATCTCCTAAAATTCCCATAAGTCGCATTGCACTCTCCCCAAGACAACAAGAGCCAGAGACAGAGACTCCTCAACAGCCTGCAACTCATACGCCTTCCTCAAGTGAGTTCGATCCCTTGATCCTTTCTTCTTTGCTCTCTTCTCATAATACCTTTACTGTTAGAAACAAATATAAACGATGAAGCAAGGGATTCCTCCAACACCTCCTTTCAGAGTATCATAGAGATGTATGATAAGATCTTCAGTGAAGGGATCTTATTAGGGAAGATTGAAATCAATGAGAAAGTAGTGAAGAAGCTGAATGAACGTCTGAGATATAAAACATACTTCCAGAGTCAGAAGCAAGATAACTCTCTGAACCATCAGAGGAGTAAAGCTGCTCTACTGCAATCACCATCACAGCAACCTCCTCCTAATATACCTCCTCCTCCGATACACTTTGAATCCAAGACAATCTCCTTCCTCTCCATTACGAAAGAACTGTCCATAGAGTAGTTTGATACACCATCAGGACTATAATAGACGTGTTATAAGATGGTATTTTGATTGTATTTATGTTATTTAATGTCAGCTGTCAGCGATGACAATAGACACTATATAAATATACAGAGACATATCAATGTAAATAATATTCATAATATAAAAAGAATATGAAATGAATCATACAAATTAATAAAAACTACAAATAATATCAACAAAAACAAACAATTAACAAAAGAAAAAATAATATAGATCACTATCATTATCATTGAAATGAGAATCTTAGACAATTAACTTCTTCTATAGGAACTACTAGGACTACAACTACCGACCCCAATAGAAGAGAAAAGATTCTTTATTCTGATTTCTTCTCTTTCCTTTGTTGTTTTCTTGGAACAAACATCTCTCCTTTCTTAATAGTATTCAGATAATTCTTATTGGTTTGTAAGAGATAATCGAGGAATTGTATCGCACCAAAGTTTTCATTGAATTTCTCATGATGCCAATCATGGAAATAAGGTGCAGGAAAGATAATATAAGCACTTAAATCATATCCGCTATGAACTGTCATCGTATTAAAGAGAGCTAATAGTCCCCAGATCATTGATGTCATTGGATGTGATGACATCAGCAGAGGTCCCATCGCCACAGGAATCACGTTAGACAGCATATGCTCAATAGGATGAGCATAAATCGCAGCAATCGCACAGGGAGCAGTAAATTTATGATGAAATTTATGGATGGAAGCATAGAAATAACCCCAATGCAATAGACGATGAGAGAAATAGAACATCACCTCCTCTATCAGAATATAAGCGATTAGATCACGAAGAATCACAAAAACAGAAGGGATCTGTGGTAATTGTGGTGCTTGATATGATGATGCAAAAATCCAATATTCGTTTAGTTTACAGATGAAGTAAAGGTATGGTAGTCCCAGTAACATCCAGTTCCTCACTGAGATGAGGAAAGCATCGTAATACTGTTCTGAGGTAATACGAATAGAATTTTGAACTTTATGAGAATATTTCCAAGTTTCTGAAGTATAATGATCGATGTAATAGAACCATAAACCATAGATATAGAACCATATCATAGGTATGATTGCAGTAGCAAGGAAGGAAGTATTAATAAACACATGAGAAGAAATAGGTGTTACCCATGCAAATCCTTCCAATCCATTCCAAATTACTTGAAGCATTGGTAAAGGTGTGAAAATGGAGTTTATAATGCTCATCTATAGATCTTATTATGTCTCGTCTCTCGTCTCTCTATCTCTGTGGTGTGAGTGTGTTGATGTTACTGTTGCAGAATGAGGACTTGTTTGTATGAGGAGAGAGCAATATTATTAGTTATTAGTTATTAGTTACTAGTTATTAGTTATTAGTTAGTTATATACATTACAGAATCATGAAATTTTCATCAAAGTGTAGTGACAAAGCAAATGATGGAGACGACGATGATGATGATGATGATGAGAATAATAATGGGAAAATGAAAACAAAAAAATAAAACCAAAAAAAAAAAAAAAAAAAAATTGAAAAGGAAAGAAAGAATCAAGAGAAAATAAAACAATACAATATAATATAATATGATAAATAAAACAAACCATCTTCTAATGTATGTAGATGAAATCCTACAAATTCTTTTTCTTTTCTATAATTTGTTAAATGGAACTAATAATCATAATAATGAAAACAAAGAAAACCTGAAATAAAAAAACACAATACAATACAATACCAAAGAAAGGAAAGCAAATAACACAAAGAAGAATGTTAGAAAGAACATTTGTCTATGTCAATATTTTAATATTTAATATTTATTACTCCCACTTTCATTATCACTGGAATAATTAGTAGGTGTTGCAAATTGAGAATGTTTACGAAGTAATTGTGATTGAACTTTCTGTTCTGTCAGATCATCGATCAAATTATTCATGAAAACATCTCCAACTGTTTGAAACTTTTGATTTGCTGCAACTTCATCAATCGTTAATTCTTGCATTACTTGTTGTTCAATCTCTTCTTTCACTACTTCAACTCTTTTCACTTCGTTGTCATTCTCAAATCCTTGAATAACTTTCTTAAAAATTTTCTCTGTCATCGATCGACGTAACGTTGGTGCAAACTGAGGCATTGAACTTCCTCTTCGTTGTGGCTTGATCTTATCTTCGGGTGATTCAGGTAATAGAGAATCCTTCTTCGGAGAAATGTCAGGTAAAGATTTAACACCATGTAATGTGGTTGATGGTGATCTTGATGGATTGTTAATATTTCGATTAATTGGTGATAATTGCACAGTATTCCTAGCATGAGGTGATGTTACAAGTCTTCCTTGACTAAAACTAGTATTTTTCTTCCTATTACTACCAAAACTACCTAAACGAAAAGAAGTACCCTCTTTATTCGATAACTGCTGTAATTTCCTATTTTTCATGACTTCTAATGCTAATAAATCACCAACTAAATAAGATACATCAAACTTCTCACCAATAGCTGTTGCAGCACCTAAAGAATTATTACTATTCGTATTATGATTATTATCATTCGAATGACTTAAATTTGACATAATCCGTTGATGTCTTCCACCACCAGGTGTATTATTACTATTATTATTAGAGGAAGTTAATAAATTCGAACTAATAGCAAATCCTTTAGCAAATCGTACACTAGCTAAGAAAGCACATTTCATACGAAATATATCATGATCATGTACAGGATAAAAATGAAATTCAGGATATCCTATTCTATATAATTTATACATAATTTGATTATTTTTACAAAATTCATATGAAATACTGAAAAATTGTAAATCAATAGATAATTTTAATTGATCACCAAAATGTCCAAATAAATATAATTTACCTTCAGTAATTGCTATCCACATTTTTTTCATTGCTATTCCTGCACCATCAACTGTTCCTAATGTTGATAATGATGAAACAGAGATACTTGTTGAGTTATTATTATTCATTGATGTTGATGAACCAGCTAATGAGATGGCAGTAGAAGAACTAACTGATGTTTGATCAGAGATTGATTGAATCATACCTTTATTAATAATAGGATTTAATTTCCCTGTAGTAGTAACAATTTTCCTCACAGGTATATAAAAGCCTGTTGTGTCAGGTAATTTATGTAATGATCGAATAATCTCCTCTACTGAAGTACCATAACATGGACAACATTCTGCATTCATACCATGGGATGTGATGATATCAAAATAAATTGTTCCTTGTGGTTGAAAACGATAATCTGCTTTAAAATCCATACCTGATACATCTTTTATCTCATACCCACAGGTTAATAGTGGCAAAATAAACTTCCCGCCTTTCCTCCATAGACTATTGGAGCCTAATTCAACTCCTACTTGACCGAGGAAAATATCACGGACCGTTCCTTTCTGAAAGATTGAAATCACAATATGTTGAAATCCTGATACTCCACCAAGAATAAATCTTTCTTCTAACAGAATGTCAGGGAGGGTTAAAGGAAGTGCATGGACTGTGATGGTTGGTGATTCCAGACGCCAGGTTTGAACAGATGTTCCTTGTGTTAAATCACATACTGTTACCATAATATAAATATGATATTCTCGTTTACGAACCTTCTGTTTCTCATTCGAAGGTGAGTGTAAATTACTATTATAGTTACTATTATTCGTATTATTATTATGAGTTAATAACTTTGCTTCACGATCAAGTAAAAATAATTGTGTAATTTGATATATTTTTATTTTTATTGTTCTTAATTTTGATTGTACACTATGAAGGAATACTCTTTTCCTCTTCTTCACTTGAAATTGTATTTGCATACGAACGATCGCAGAATAAACACGAATATACCAACTTCTACGTAGATAACGTCTCCAATGTTTTGCTATCATTGTTTGTGATCGATATACTAGTTGTCTATATTCTTCTATCATGGTTGCGGTGTCGTGTAGTTGAAGGTCATATTGAAGAGAATCTTGACAATAGAAACACACCCAACCTTTATCATCAACACTTGTTATTACAGAAGAAACTGAAGGAGAATTTAAAGAACTTAATTGATTCTCCAAACAAGAACGATGACAAACAACATTACAATAAATACATTGCAATACTTCACGTGAGAAAGTGGCGAATCGTGAACAAATTTCACATGATGAATTATGTAATGCATTTGTACCCGTTTCTTTTGGTTGTATCCATGTATGATGTATTTCTTTATTTTTCTCCTTTGAATGAATAAAGAAATTATATAAATGTTGTCCTATCGGACTTGACGCTGATAGATTTAACTTTGATGGTGATTTAGAAGGAGAGAAGAATTCCTCTCGTCCTCCAGGACTAAAATTTGATATTGGACTTTTCATTTGTAAGCTTTCATTAACCAATTCATTCAAGGACTGACCACCAGGAAGGGTGTTGAGGAATGTTATCTAATAATTCATCAAATTTTCGTTTGTGACTCTCAGAAACGATCGTTTGAGTTCAGACGATCGTATAGATGAAACGCTTTCTTTCAAATTGTTTCTTTGCCTTATCATTTCAATACTTGCTAGAAAATGGCGAATTTAGAGAATACAGCAAGCAATTTTACTGCGAGAATATGTTATTCTGAAATGTTGGAGGTAAAGTTTGATTGAAAGAATTTCCTCTTCTTCTTTATCTTCTTATTTGAAATAAATATGATATAGGGTGATTTGAATAATGTGGTGGATATTGCAATGAATTCATTAAAAATTCAAGAAAAGAGTGAAAGACCTGTCTACCATAAAGATTTAGCATTATTCATCAAGCAACAGGTTGAATCATCCAAAGGGTAGGATATTCTTTTCTCTTCACATTACTTATACTTATATCATTCATAGAGGAACCTGGCATGTCGTTGTTGGGAATTCCTTTGGCTCTTTCATTTCTCATGAAACTAAAAAGTAAGTTTCAAAGCTCTTCCCTTCTCTTCTCGTGTTATTGATGTGTTTTTATAGCATCGCTCATTTCTTTCTTGGTAGTACTGCCTTTCTTATCTGGCGTCATGGCTAAAGAGTAAACTATCCTTAGAGCTCAAAAATAAGTAGAAAACATGTACTAATATTGTGAATAGTGAGTATTAAGTAACCTAATCCTAAGATATTTATTTCATTTGATTTCCTTCCAGCACATCAATCATATTATACAATCTCTTCTTTGGCTTCCCATGACGAATTTTATGAAGGAACTCTACTCCATCTACAGTACCTTCAGCATAAACCCTTCGACCACATACATTATGCTTCAATTCAAAAGTTACACTACAAGAAGGACATTAAACTGTGTTTTTCGTCGCTATTTCATTCGGTTTTACCTTCCATCCGCGCTTTTAAATTGATAGGTATGAAAAGCGTGGCCATTTAAAGCATCCTCTGGAACGCCAAACTCTATCTGACTCGATCTTTCTCGAACTTTCACAATGTTATCAACAGGGAACGACTGATCATTCAAGGTTGATAAGTGATTGACGATAGCCTGCCAAAAAGTGTAAGTTTTATTCATCTTATTCTCATCGTGGTGGTTTACCTTCGCTGTGCCGGATGTATCAACTTTAGAAGATTGATGTGACTCAGTCACAGAGAGACTATATCCTTTAAACGATCCTGGAAATCGCTGAGCAGTTTCTTGAATTGCAGCTTGTAAAGCAACGATTTGTTTAGCCATATTTGGGGCGATAATGGCATAGTTATAGCCAAGTTCGAAGCTTTTTGAGATCTCGTCAGGGTTGAAGCCTGTTGTACCCATCACAAAGTCACACTCAGCTTGAACATACGCCTGGACATTCCCTGAAGCTGCAGCTGGATGAGTGAAGTCAACGACAATCAGGTTAGGATTTGCTTTCTTAATTTCCTTTAACCGAAGTGTGCTAGCAGCACTACCCAATCCCTTTAATAAGCTCACCTCAACCTTCCTTTCTGCACCCTCAACAACTAATGTAGACTCTTTGACTAACGGTCCCGTGAATCCGTAGTTTAATAAATTAAGATTGCGATCTAAACATGCCTTCGCAACTTCTACAGCCATCGGACCTGGCATACCATTCACCATAACAGACAAAGGCGGACCTGAATCCTGTTTCGATGCACCAATACATATCAGAGACCTCCTTAAAGATTGAAAATCTCTGACAAATCCATACGACAATCGTAAGATAATCAGGAAAGATGATAATACTTGCAATGACTTCATTTTCTTCTCATCAATCCACTTCGCTAGAAAAACGCTTTTTACTGCATATAAAACAGCGCTTTTTCATTTACTTCGTTTTCTCAACTTTTTCAGTGCAGTGACATATTGTGACATCACAATAACAACATAACAACAATATGACTGATCGGAATACCCTCGCTGAATCCATTGTTACTCTTGCTTTATATGGTGTATCTGTGTATGTGATCTATAAAAATCTCAAGCTGAAGAAGCAGGGATTCAAACAGAACAAGGTGAATGAACCTAAATTGGTTGACCTGCAAACAGTGAGTACGAGTGATATAGTTTTTCCTTTTGAGCATGAAAAACGAATGCAGCATCGATTAGAAGAGAATGGGAGCGATGCAGATGATACAGTGGAGAGAACTAAAGTCGTTGTTCGAGTTCCCGCAACCACTGCTAACCTCGGTCCTGGCTTCGATACAATTGGAATGGCGTTAGATATGTGGTCTGAATTTACAGTTGAACGAAGTGATAAGTTTGAGGTGATTTGTGAAGGAGAAGGATCTTATGATATGCCATTGGATGAAACAAATCTCGTGTGTTTCGGTTTAGCTGCTGCATTTAAGAAGGCGGGGAAACCTGTTCCAACATTAAAATATCATCTTGTGAATCGGATCCCATATGCTAGAGGATTAGGATCTTCATCTGCGGCTATTGTAGGAGGTTTGATTGCTGGTTTAGTCCTAGCAGGTCATCAAGTGCCTGCCTGGGGATCCGAGGAATTACTTAATATGGCAGCTGAGATTGAAGGTCACCCTGATAATGTAGCTCCGGCTATCTACGGTGGGATTCAACTTGGCATTCATACTGGTGAACGGTGGATGACGGAGCGGGTGAATGTTCCTCCAGGTTTACAATGTGTCTGCTTCATACCCGAAGTCATAGGGAAAACTTCAACGGCTCGAGGAGTTTTAGCAGATACAGTCACACGCAAGGAAGCTGTTTTCAATATAGGGAGGGTCGCATGGTTGATAAACGCGCTAGCATCAAATAACATCGATCAACTAAGATACGGTGTGCAGGATGCTATTCACCAACCTCAACGAGCCAACGCCGTCTATCCTCATTTAATTCCACTAATTGATGCGGCTGTAGGAGCTGGCGCAAGTGCTGCATTTTTGTCTGGCGCTGGACCAACTGTTATGGCTTTGACCAGTGGAGCTTCAGGGGATATTTTCACACAACGAAATAAGGAAAGAGTCGATCGAAAAGTAGCGGAAGCGATGCTTTCAGTAGCAGAGAAGTGTGGTACGAAGGGTAGAGTTTTCATCACAAATCCCATTGAGCATGGTGCAATAGTAGTCTCTGCTGAACCTGCCTTCAGCAATCGATTAGTGCACTATAAAGGTGATGTCTGAATATACTCTACTCATTTATTATTACAGACATTTTGAAAACCGATTTTGACAGAAATCTAATCTTTTATGTCATCAAATAAAATAATAAAATGAGCAAATACTTTTATAAGCTAGGGTAACTGTCATACGCTATTGTGAAACAAAATTGGTTGTTCATAAAAATTTAGAAATAATCAGGTTTAGTTCATTGCAGCAGCTGCAGTCTCCAACTCAGAAAGTGGCTTCATGAAAAGCATAACTGCCTTGTTCTTGTAGAAGAGCTATATGTAAAGAGAAATAAGTGAGGCAGGGTAAAAGTGCTCATTCAACTTACAGTAAAGAAGCAAAGAGTGACTAAGCATGGGATCTCCTCGGTTGGTGGTAAGGAAGCGCGGATATCAAAGCAGAAGCATTGTAATGAGGTGGAGCAACAGTTCTTGATGTCACTGCAAACGGTCTGTCCACGGTCCCAGATGAACCAGTTATCCTTGTCTGCCTCCTCGGTTGGGAACTTGCAAGCAAGGAAATCGGAATGGCAGCATAAGCAACTGCGCTTACCGGCACATCCAATGCAAGCAGGGAATTCCAAATAACAGGCATTGAAGCAGCAGACACAGCCACAGAATGGGATGGCGGAGTCTCCGTCAACTCCTTTGGAGTTTAAGATAGTGTTGGCTAATTCGTTAGAAGACATTTTCGAGTTTAGTTGGGTATAAGTTGTGTTGTTAATTGATTGTTGACTTGGATTTGAGTGGGGGTAAGATTCGCTATGCTTCTCTCACCATACAAAATCCCAATTTTACAGCAACGAAAATGCAAAACTTCGAAATCCGAACACCAGTAAAAGACTTGAGTTGTTTAAGGAGTCGACTCTTTTGACAACTTTTTGCTAGATTGGTCTGTCATTGAGAGATAGATAGATACGAATTACTACCATGATTTACAGTAATATCAAACGAAACAATTCAAAAGGAAATCGAAGAGCATCATATGCTTTACGACTTGATCAAACAGCTCAAGTTTTAAATGGAAATAGACAATATCAAATTGAAGAAGATAAAAACTCCAAACGTAAAAGTTTAGTTTTTATAACAAATAATCCATTGGCAGAGATTAATGGTATCATTAATAATGAACGACCTAAAATTGACTATAGATTACCATCAACAGAAGAAATTAATCGACAACATGAAACTAAATATGTAGGTAATAGTTGGTATGAAACCGTTGAACTTTACATACCATTATTATTTAAATTATTTCGTTTTTTCTGTTTTTATTTAGTTGGTATCATTTTCTATAAGTACATAGAACATTGGAGTTTTGTTGATTGTGTATATTTTATAACATATACGATGACTACAGTCGGTTATGGTAATATAGCCCCTAAAACTAAATCAGGTCAAATATTCACAATGTTTTATATCTACGTTGGTATATTACTTGTATTTTCTGTGATAGGTGACATATTAAATTGGTTTATTATGTCAGTGCGCAGTAACTATAAGAAACAAATTAAATTAAATAAGTTGCAAGTATTTGTTCGTTCTTTAATTAATTGTTTTATGTGGATTATTATATTATTTACGATACCTATATTAGGTGCAATCTTCTTCACTTATAATGAAGATAATTGGACATTTGAGCAAGCATTATATTTTGCTATTGTTACTGCTTCTTCTGCTGGTTATGGTGATATTAATCCAAGTAAACCATCGTCGATATGGTTTAATTGTTTTTTCATCGTTTTTTCGGTCTCTTTTACTGCATTAGCATTAGAGAAAATATCATCCTTTAAAAGGCATTTAGAAGAAGCAGAACTATGGCAAATATTAGATGAAATTGAACCATCGAAAGCTTTATTAGAAGCAATCAATCCAATAGGTGAAACTGCCTCCGAAGCAGAGTTCGTCTTACATATGCTACAATTAGAAGGTAAACTAGACTATATTAATGATTTAGCGCGATGGAAAGAGAAATTTAAAGAATTTGATCTTGATCGAGATGGTTTCTTAACAATGAATGATTGTAATAATTTTAATAAAGTTGTGAAACGACGACAAGTACCATCACGACCACATAAAAAGAAAAGTTTTGTTGGACAAGTTGCTGAAGAGACTCGAGATGTATTCCTTGAAACGATTGGAAGGAAACAAGCAAATCAAAATGTTCTTTCCATTGACGAGAAAGTATTAGAACAACAACAAAACTTATCAACTCCAAAGACGAGAGCAAGGAATTTAAAACGAGCTAGTTCATTAGATATGAATGGATTTGAAAATAAGAAAGATATTGAATCTCATGGAGTGGAAATGAGTTCTAGTGGGATGAGAAAGAGTAATGTGAAGGATATTAGCAGCAGTAGTGATGAAGAGGAGGAGATTGTCATACCAACTATTAAGCCAAGATTATTTGGTAATAGCAGCGGTAATGGGAATAATAGTAATAATAGTAGCAATAATAATATTAATGAGAATCAAGACAGTAATAATAATGCTGATTATGGAAATAATCGAAAGTCTATGGGAAGATCATCAAGTGTATCTTCACCTGAACCGACTAAACAGTCAAAACCTAGAAAGAAGAAGAATAGTCATAGTCATAAAAATAATGATATTAATGGTAAGAGTAATAGTGGTAATGTGAGTGATAGTAATGGAAACAGTAAGAATCGTCTCTCTGTTGCTCGTGATAAAGATCAGGATAAAGAGAAGAGTAGGGAAATGTTACTCGGAGACTCTTTGTCTCGAGAAAAGGAAAAGAAGCATCAAAGCATGTCAAGGAACACTCGACCGATGAGTAAGAACTATCGCCAGTTCGATGTTCAACTCTAAGCAACAGAACAATCTCTAATTCCTCTTTTTTCTTTTTTTTCTTCTAATGATCCAAAGTTAGGATTGACCTTCGTCTAGTTTTTTAATAGCGATCTCTATAATAGTAGTAGTATAGTAGTATTAGTGTTTCTGTGTTTTTGTTATGGTATGATTCTTAATATCTTATTATCAATCGTTATTGAGTAATTTCTTTTATATTTCTTTCTTTTCTTTCATCATACCTCACTTCTTTTTGTTGTGTTTTATATTGATTTGATAGTTCTATAGTTAGTTAATTTAATTGTCACATCTCGGAGGTTTTTTAATATGATAGTATAAGCAGCGTTGTTTTATTGTGATTATGGATAATCCAGCAAAGTAGGCAAGAAATGATTAGTTACTCTTAACATGTAAACATATGTTTTATTGGTATTTATGAGATTTTGCGTTGACTAAAGGAGTTTTGTTGTTGGTTCTATCTCCCATACTTGAATATTCCCTTGTCCTTCCAAACCACACACTAAATACCTCCCATCAGATGAGAAGGATGTCTGACGAACGATGTTAGGAAACCTAATCCGAGTTTAAAGAGCAATAATATTAGAATGATGCTCTTACTTTGAATGAGATAGAACCACGAGAGGGTCGCAAGCTTCTCTGTTTTGAAATCGTTCCTATCGGGAGAAAAAATTAAAATATCAGCAGCCGAACACATGTTTCTTACCCTTCGGGCTCTCGTTGTTTGAGATTCATTGGCTTCAGGTGAGGATTGAGGAACTATCGGATAGATTAACGTCTAAAGGATATAATATTGATAAAGCCATGGACGTTATCAGACAGGTATTAACTTACTTTTCCTTGATTATTTCCAACAGCAAATAATCCTAATGGTACCGACACATCTAACTTCACAAACCAAATTTGAGAATGATCTAAATGGTACTCCTGTAAGATCAATGGAGCACCCTATAATCATATATAAAAAAGATGAATGGTAAAGAATGATAATAGCTTACCTTATATCTTGTTGCATCGGGTGTCCACATCACAATCCTATCATTCGTTGATTTGGATAATAAACAATCACCAATCCATCGTATACTATCAATATAATCAGTATGTACACTAGTAGTAGAAAATAAAGGATATTGCATAATAACTACTTTAAATCGAATATTTTCAGGATGTTGATCAAGGATATCCGATTTCAGGATATTTTCTTCAAGTAGAGGATCTTTCAGGTTCCATATCTTTATCGTCGTATCTGTACTTGAAGAAGCTAAACAATTTCCTAATGTATGTATATCTATGGAGACAACATCATCACGATGTCCTTGTTCACCACCAAAGATTGCAACACATGTCATTGTACGAATATTCCATAAGCGAATTGATTGATCCCTTGAAGCAGAGAATACTAAACCAGAATCAATCGTATGTGTTCTTAATTCATTAATATAATCACCATGACCACGTAATACAGAAAATTCAAATGTTACAATATTAATTAACTTTAATAAATGTTGTTTCCCACCTGCTACTACCACGGGATTACCATATTTATCTGATGCCCATGTACATGAATAATAGACTTCTGAATTTTCTAGATTATTACGATCATAATCTTCATCGATATGTTGTTGGACTAGTTCCACATTATTTGTATCAGATTGAATCTGATAAACGCTAATCACATTTGATCCTACTGCAGCGAAAAACGACCATAAGGATGGAATATGATCACAAAATCTGACACAATACACCTTTTTGTCCCACCCATCAGCTTGTCTAATATCTCTTAAGTTGAATTGAATCGCAGTTTCTATAAAATCACTCATAGTCTCTTTGATGATTTTAATCATTCGAAACAAAGTCTATCTTTTATTATGGCACTACAGTCAAGGAGATCACAGGAAAAATTATTTACATCACATAAACGAATGAATAGAGTTTATTCTAAGCATGGAGGGCGAAATGCATTAATTAATTCCTAATGTTTTCTCGTATTCTTCAATGCTTTTGAATAAATCTCTGAAGTTTCCCTAATTTTATAAAGAAGTTAATTCTTTCTCTGTATTATTCACATGACTTCTTACCTTGCCAAATCCTCCACAGCCAGGCTTCTGAACTTTGGTCTCCTTATCTTCACATCCAACTCTCTATTTTTGTGGATAGATTAAAGGCAATCACAAGCACACGTCACACATTGGAATGTACCTGAATGAGCTCTAAGAAGACAGTTGGTCTATCTCCCACTGGCTTTGTAAATATCTGAAGCAACACTCCTTGATCATCGCGATCAATCAATAAGCCGATCTCCTTCGCGAAGGACAGTTGTTCTTCTGTTAGAGGGAAGGGTTGAATGCGTTCCTTCACTTTATCGTAGTATGACATAGGTGGAGGCGCCATAAAGGAAAATCCCACACCATAGTCAGCTGCCGCCTTCATCTGATGCAAGGTTTCAAAGATATCCTTTGTAAACAATGCAATATGTTGCACACCTTCTCCCTATAATAACACTTTAACCTCAAAATACCTAAAGTCTGCTGACGTGTCTTACTAGGTTTTGTTCGAGGTATGTCTGGATTTGAGATTTTCTTTTCGTTCCATATGTTGGTTCATTGATCGGGAGGAGAACATATTCGTTGTTATTAGCCAGAACGACACTGTTTAAACCTGAGTCAACTGTACCCACGTCATCCGCTACAAACTCAGCGAACTCATGAAAACCCTAAAGCATCAATAAAAGGTAAAAGATTAGATGCAAGTAACATTACATTGACCTACCGTCATATTTTTCATATAGGTGGCTTGAGAGGAGAGGTTCCACACATTCCCAACAATATGATCAAACCTTCTGATTCCATAATCTCGATACTTTCCCTTCTCCTCGTTGTAATTCGGGAAGAATGTACCATGAAAATTATCGGTATTGATTAATCGGATTACAGCATCGCCATATAGCGCAACCTCAGCCACATCAGCATATCCTCTCTTCTCCTTGTCCTCGACTCTTGTCGGAGGCAGAACTGCGCGACCACCATTACTAAGCATTGCATTGAACGCATTTGAAACATCATCGACCTCAATAGCGACTGCTCGAACCCCGAGACCGTGTTTGACGATGAAGTGATTCGCCACGTCAGTCCTGAAGCTAGGGTTGATCGAATTATCAGTGCTGGTGCCATTCGTAATAGGATAGGGCGTAGTGAATAGCATTTTCACATCTCCTGATTCGAGTAGATAAGAGGCGTATAAGCTATTCCCTGTAGATAAATCACTCTTTGCGATAAGATTCATTCCTAGACTAAGCATAAATCGAGTATATACTGCAGAAGCTTCACCAGTATAAAACTCAATATGATGAAAACGACGTGAATTAAATTTATCTGACAAAGGATTTACTCGAAGAAACTTATCAAAGCCCTTTAAGTTATGAGTAGACTCTGCGGAAGTCGGAACACTCGTCATTCCTAGGCGGAATGGAGAATGTCTTTTCTCTGCTCCATTTATCGCCTGTTTCTTCACCAATCTCGAGAAAAGATTAAACGATCTACCTCCATGTAAGAAGGATATGATCGCTACTGCTACTAATATCAAGTTAAGTCGTTGTTCTTGCATCATCATATCTTTACAACTTTTCTATGAACAAAAAACTGAAATTCTCTAAACAAGGCACTGCATCTTCGAGGGTTTGGGTATGGGTATGGGTGGGCAACTGTTTGTTTTGAAAAAGACAAGACCCATTTAATCGAGAGATCAGACGATTTCCTTCAAAATATCGACCATCTCACTGTCTTTTAAGTGATCCAAACACCCACTATTTAACCTTTTTGTTGCGTTAAAAGTTATATTGTTCAAATTTCGGTAAAAAACGAAGATAAAATGGGTAAGAACTGCTAGATTGAGGAGTATTCTCATGGTTACGTTAACTATCTTCCATGGTATAATCAGGTGACACAGAGGATTTATATCAAATAGCTCTTTTAGTTGATCAAATGAAGCATGATGATGTTCAATTACGGATCAATGCTTTCAAAAATATCGAACGAATTGGTAAGGATAGTTAAATCTGTTCTTAATATATTTCACATTAATAATTTCGAACTTTAGCTTTAGCTTTAGGAGCAGAGCGAACAAGGGATGAGCTAATTCCTTTTATTGCAGGTACCTCAAATAACAATCTTCTCTTGGTTCAGATAATTAATTTCCTTCGTCTAAAGATTGTGTTGATGATGAAGACAGTGTCTTAACCATAATTGCTGAGAAGTTAGGGAATTTATGTACTTTCTTAGGATCGAATGAGTATACATATGTTCTTTTAAAGCCTTTGGAACTTCTTGTGTGTGGTGAAGAGAGCTCTATCCGAGACAAAGTAAGTCACAACTCCAAGCCTTTCTCACCCTCTTACCCTCTGATTCTTGTCTTAAGGCCTTGATCTCTGCGCAAGAGATTGTAAGGAAGATGAATGAGAATCAAATCACCAAACACTTGTTTCCTCTGCTCAATAAACTCTCGAACAGAGAATGGTAACAATTACTATTTGTCATCTGACTCCTCCCATCTTATTACTCTTCGTAGGTATACAGCTCGAAGTGCTGCTGCTGCCTTAGCTCCCCTTGCCTATGATCGTGTGAATGATAAATATAAAGCAGAAATCATCGCGACTCTTAATCGTCTGAGCGGTGATTCCGCTCCAACTGTCCGACGATCTGTCGCGAAGAGCTTGCCACTCATCGCCAAGTTTGCGAACACATCCACCCTTGCTGAGATCGCTGAACTATATAAATTATTTGCGAAAGATGATCAAGATTCTATTCGTATTCAAATTATTCCCGTTAGTTCTGTATTAGCGGAATTCCTGTCATGGGAACTCAAAACCACTGTTATCATCCCAACTGTCATCTTACTCGCTGGTGATCGTGCATGGAGAGTGCGTTGGTGTTTATGTCATCATTTAAAAGAGATTTTTCCTTTCTTAATTGATCCTGCTGGTGTTTCTAGCGGTCAATCCCTTTCCATCATCAATAGCATTGCTTCCATTTACGATAACCTTCTCAATGACCCTGAACCTGAGGTAATCCTCCTCTCATAACTATCCCTCAATAATCTTTGTTAAATATCTTTTCTTTACTTTAGGTTCGTGCAGCAGCAGCATCCCATGTCTCAAGTATTGGAAAATATATTCAAAAATCAACCATTGTAACCCGAATCATCCCAACACTTCAACGATTAGTTTCTGATAATTCAGAATTTGTTCGTGCAATTATCTCTAGTGAAATTAGTCAAATTGCACCATTATTAGGTAAAGAGGATACAGTCAAACTATTATTGCCATTATTATTAATATTATTACGTGATGAAGCATCTGATGTACGATTAAATGTTATCTCACGTTTAGATGGTATTCATAGTACAATAGGTATTGATTTATTAAGTAAATCATTATTACCAGCTATTATATCATTAGCACAAGATAATAAATGGAGAGTAAGATTAGCTGTTATTGAATTAATGCCAATGATTGGTAAACAATTAGGATCTGATATTTTTACTGATAGTTTAATAACAGTATGTATTAATTGGTTAAATGATAAAATTTTTGCAATACGTAAACATGCATCTATGAATATTAAAAAATTATCACAATTATTTGGTGAAGAATGGACAGTCAATCATATTATACCAAAAATTGAGAAAATGTCAGGTGATAATCAACATTCATTACGTATGACATCATTATTTGTTTATAATATATTATTAGAAACAAATCATACACCAACAATACATTTATCATTACATAAATTAATTATTCCATTAGTATTAAAGTTAATGAATGATCCAGTAGCAAATGTTCGTTTTACTTTAGCAAAGACATTAGGTGTATCGTATCAGATTATACCTAATGGTGATATTACGAGAAGTGATATTATTAATGGTTTAAAGAAATTATTGAATGATAATGATCGTGATGTGCGTTTCTATGCTGCACAGGTAAGTGATATTTCATTGTCTATAGTTTTATTCTTAACTTTCTGTTCTTAGTCGCTGGCCTTATATGAGAGTAATTAAACAATCAATCAGCTCTCTTACCTCTACTGATTCCTTCTTCATGCTGCTTATTAAAAGAAAGAAGAAGAAAGAGAAGGTCCTATGTTATATTCTGGTGTGATGTGAAAGAAGTCGCTATTACTCCCTTATAATTCTCTGTGTTGATCTTCCCCCTCTTTCTTCTCCTCATTTGCTTGTTCTTCTTTCAACATCTTCCCTTTTTAGTTTTCAGCTTAATATAATACCGGAATAATCTTAACAACAATATAGTTTTATTGTCCAAAAAGAAGGTGTCAATGGATATATTTGCTTAAATTATTAGTTATCTGGGGGAATAGTTCCCTGGATCCTTACAACATTTGCAGTGTAGGCTTTGTTGCTTTTCCTATTATGTGAGGAGAAAAGAAGGCTAAAGACATGGGGAAGTTCTCTTTCCTCAATTGCACATCATACCCCTTTAAGAAGGTTCTTTCGTCGATATCTCGCCACAACTCCTTGAACTTGCACCCAGCACCGACTATCGTAATAAGAGGTTGCAATGCCTGTTGCCATATGTATTCTGTCGTATCAGATGATGCAGCAACATGCTCCAAGAAGTAGTAAGTGCCTCCAGGCTTAAGTGCACGTTTAATTTGAGTGACGACCTGACCTACATCATCCACTGAACACAGAACATGCGCCGCGACCACGTAGTCAAAGCTTTCAGGTTCAACATCCACATTTTCTCCTTTCAACCACACTGTTTTAGTGGGGAATGTGATGTTCTTTTTAATCTTCTCTTGCGACAGAAGCTCTCGAAAGAAAATATTAGGCTCGACCCCGACCCACTCAGTAATGGCTGAGTTATTACCCCAACATCTGAAATTAGTTCCTGCAAATAAAAATTAAGTTGAGCGAAGAGACGTGAAGAAGGTGAACGCTTTTACCTGGTCCCGGACCGATCTCGAGGACTCGGCCACTAAGATGTTTAAAATGCTCACAGCGAACTTGATCAAGAGGTTGATCTTTTAACAATATTGTTACAGCTAATTTAGAAAAGGCATAATTTTGTAATGGAGGTGAATTCGCCCATACAGCTAAAAGCAATACTAAAATAGCAGAAAGAGCCTGAAAGCCTTTCGCTATCCATTTATACACCTTAGATAAATGAAGCGCATCAAAGATTGCCCCCAATATGTAATGAATAATTTGAATCGACACAAGAAGTGCTATGACAGCAATCCAAAAGAAAGATGAGTAACAACAAACACAATTCCCACTCATCTATCTCCTCTTTGATGATTCGTGCACTTCAATAGTGCACTTTATGCACCTTCCATGGAATCTTTTCTAATTCTTCGATTGGTTTTACTTGTGTTTCATTAGATCTAATATTCGAAATCAATTAACATGTCTGAGTTTAGTCATCCTATTACTGTTGGATATTGGAATATCCGAGGATTAGCAGCTGCTCTTCGTATGATGGTGATGTATCGTGGTGTTACATTAAAGGCGGATAATTATGATTGCGTTGAAAATGCAACTAAAGATGGGTTCGATCGATCAGATTGGTTTAACAAGAAACCTGAGTTCAAAGCCAAGCATCCTTTAATGAACCTTCCCTATGTGATGGATGGCGATATGGTTGTTGTGCAAACAAATGCTTGCTTTACCTATCTTGGCAGAAGACTCAACCTGCTTGGCAAGAATGATCTTGAGCTTTGCCAATGCGAGCAACTCCTTTGTGAGATTATGGATATCAGAAATCAATTGATTGATTATGTCTACCCTGAGCCTAGAAAGAGTGCGGCGGATTGGTTTAAAGCAGCTTGTGCGCCTGGTCGAGGATTAGATAAGCTCAACCAGTGGTTAGAAAAGAAATATGAGGGCGGATCTTCTGAAACAGTCTTTTTCGTTGGTGATGAAGCAAGTGCTCCAGATTTTCACATTTGGGAGATCTTAGACCAGCTTTGTGCTATGGCGAAGTTTTATAAAATAGACAGCCCTTTAACCTCCTTCAGCAAACTTTCTGCCTTCCATCGTTTGTTTGGGGAATTACCTGGAAATAAAAGATATTTTGAAAGTAAGTTATCTCTATTACCTTGTAATAATACTTCTGCGAGATGTTTTGGTGCAACACCTGAAGGAGGTTCATATGTTTTCGGTCAGGCAACTCCTTGGTTCAATAGTTCCGGACTATATTAGTACGTCACCGCGACTTTAGTTGTTCTGTCTTCTCTTTCCTCTTCTATTGTCGATTCTTTAGATTAGATTTTGATAGACCACTAGCAGAATGAGTTATAGAGAATCAGCTTTTGTAAAGTTCTAAATTGAATCAACGTGATAATACGGTCGATATATTCCCTTCACCTTCATTTGTGTATCTAGGAATATCTGGGTGTTTAGGGAAGGCAACGTACGTGTTGATCAAAGAAGATAGCGAAGAGTCGAGGAAGCAAGGAACAACAACTATATACTCATATCACATCAACCATCATAACGCAAAGCAAGATGCAATCCACATTCGCTCTCATTCTTGCACTCTTCCTCCTTTCTGTTTGTGTGGAAGGCTTTCATTGGAGAGCCGTCGCGATGCAACGAAGGAAGGTTGTATCACTTCAAGCAGCACAAAAGTATCAAGTAACAATTGAACATGAGGGAAAAGATCATGTTTTTCAAGTATCTAGTAATTATAACATATTAGATGCTGCATTAGATAATGGCTTAGAGTTGTCTCATGACTGCAAGCTAGGTGTTTGTCTCACATGTCCAGCGAAGGTAATCTCTGGGAAGGTTGATCAATCCGAAGGAACTTTAGATGAATCAGTCGTTCAACAAGGATATGCATTAATGTGTATCGCAAAGCCTCAATCTGATGTGAAGATAAAAACGATCTCAGAGGAGGAGCTTGTGAGTGCACAGTTCAAGAGAGAAGAACAATAATACAACCCATCCCTAACCCAACCTCATAGATACCCTACACATCACAAACCTCAATAGAATAAATTGGATCACTTACTAAAGCAATGCTTTCTCCCATGTGATCATCAAGGTCATTTGTCGTTTGAGTTGATTGGTGTTGTTTTATTATAGTATTGTGAGAGTAGAACTAGCAATCTGTCATCTAATAATTGTAAATACAAAGATGAAAAAATAAACATTTTTATTGAATGCCTTTATTATTTTAATTCTTTTCATCACACCATCAAACTTAAAAAAAAGAAGAAAAAAAGAACGTAAGCGGGGTTGCTAGAATGAGAGATAGAGAACTAAGAGCAAATTCATCACATCCCTTTCACACTTCAAGAAAAGATAAAAAGAAGCATTTCAAAAAAACTCAAAGACAACAAACAAGAAACGAGTAGGGCGAAAGAGAGAAGAAATGGACAATGAGCGATGTTCTCAACCCTTCGCTTCTCCTTACTTACCATTTATTCTGAGCACCATAATAACCACTGACATTCGATATACTTTTAATATTTAAATCGTTTAAAGTATTCGACAGCTTTAAACATATCACTTTAATATGCTCATAATCCGTCTCACGTGATTTCACATCAACAAACTCTTTTAAATCAAAGATATTCCTTTCAGCATGTTTTAATCGTTTCTCTGTTTCATCTAATTCTTTAATAATATCATTACTATTTAATTGTTTCTTTAATGATTCATGCTCTACTGTAATAGATTGTATCTGTTGTCTCATTGTATCACGTCTTTTAATATAGGATGTCTTTAACTCTGATAAATGTAATTTAATATCATTAAAATCTTTTCTTAAACGATCTAAATCAGATAATTCATCAATTTCATTCTTCATTTTATTAATATTCTCACGTAAATTATTTAATTCGTTTAATAATTTTGGTTCAGATGATTTTAACATATCTAATTCTTTCTCTCGTTTCTTCTTCTCGGAAATTAATGATTCCATAGTCTTTTGTGCTGTAATTAAATTTTTCTCTTTAAATTGTTTTGCATTTTCCATTTCATTCATCACATCAATCGATGGTATATTATTCGTATCTTCTAATCCTTTACCAATATGTTCTAATAGAGCAATAACCATATATTGAATTTGACGTTGTTCTTGTAAGATATTATTACGATTTTCATCAAAGGAATCAATGAAATTTGACATATCTTGATCACGTTTGACTAATAATTCATATTTCGCAATATCATCTTGATCAGCATCATTGGAGGATAAGAAACTATTAGAGGTAGAATGATTTAATTCCTCTAAAGTGTTCTTAGATGATTGAAATTCATCTTTTAATTGTTTTAATTTATCATCTAAATTAGATGTTGATTGTTTATAAAAGTTAACACGTGATACAAATTTATTATGTGATTCTTTTGGATCTGATAATGATGCAATATCTAATTCTTCTTGTAATGATTCAGAATCTTTCTTTAATGATTGATATTGTTTTTCTAATGATAAATATTCTTTACGTAATGAATTATTCTTTTCATCTGATTCATACGCACGAATATTATGATTAATTTCATTTAACCGATTTTCTGAATAATGTAAACGATCTTGTAATTCTTTTTGTTTAAACATTAAATCATTATAACCACGTAATTTACCTGGTTCTAATTCATTTAAACGTTTTTGAATATTACGATGAATATTTTCAATTTGTTCTTCAACTTGTAATGTATCAGTTTCACGTTGTTTACGTTGCATAAAGATACGATCTAAATCTTGACTTGTTTGACGGTTTTTCTCTGCCATATGAAGTGCCATTTGTTGAACATCTTCAGGATCTGTCGCTGATCGAGTCTATTTTAAAGGAGAGACGAAAAGAGAGATAAAGAAGAGAAAGAGAGAGGTATCAAAGGCCTCTTACCTTATCGAGAGCGAGGTTATAGTCAGCTAATTGTCCTTCTAATGCTTCTTTACTTTTTAATAAAGTTTCGTAACGACGTTCAAGCTGTGAATATTGAGAGTTATCTTTACTTTGTTGATCAACCTCAGTACGTAATTTAATTGTTTCTTCATTGATATCTTTAATTTTGGCGCGGAGTAATCCAATGTAGTAGGCAGCGTCTTGGACGATTCTTCCTGTCGCCCCTTGTGTTCTCATGCCCATCATACCATGGCCAGTAACAGGACGATCAGAAACATTTACACTGGCATTTAAGGCAATACCAGTCGCGGCTTGTGTTCCTGGACCGGAAGGTGCGATACCAGTTCTTAAACGAGCTGTACCGGGTGCTTTGCGACCACTTCCAGGACGCAATCCAGTCCCTGGAGGTGGGCCAGCAGAGCTTGTTAAATTATTACGAGAAGCAGATCCTGGTCTCATCTCTTCAAAACGTTTCCTTTACAGTTAATTAGAAAGAAATTTGTCGAAAATTAATTTGAAAAAAAGTCCAAAATAAATGAAACGATTGAATTAACCGATTTATTCAAAACTCTATTTTCCGAAAACTCGCACAAGGAAAAGTAACGGACAATGCAAGGATTTTTTATTCAAGTCATCTTAGCACACACACGACGTGGACGTATTACTTCTTCGTTTATGCCTACAACTTAGAGCCTTTTCATCCTTCTTCCTTCTTCCTCTTGCAACGAATGAGGTCTTTTCGAAGAGTTACTGTAGTATTTCTTCTACTAAGCTTATTGTTTGCTGGTTTCTCTGCTGTAACAACACAAGAAGTATTGAGAAAGAGAACTCTCCCGCCGACTGCAAGTCAAAAGAGTTTAGAATGGTTAGAAAATGACAAGCAAACAGAGCGATCGACTAGAATCAAACTTGTTTATGAGAAAGCGAAACGTGCTGCGTTTGCTGGTGGTATGTATGGTGCAATAGCTGGTGGATTTCAAGTACTTTCACTGATGTGGTTAAGAACTGTCATCAACTACCAATACCGATACGGGTGCTCCATGCAAGAAGCTTTTCAAGCTTTGTTCAAACAAGGTGGAATTCAAAGATTCTATAAAGGAGTGACGTATGCCATTATTCAAAATCCGTTGTCAAAGTTCGGATCTGTCGCGGCGAATGAAGCTTCACGAGTATTAATCGATCAAACGATTCCTCTCTCACCAGTTTATACATCGGCTCTTGGTACCCTTTTATCTGTGATTTGGAGAGTGTTGATTGTCCCTCTAGAGACGTGTAAGACGGTTCTACAGGTTGATGGAAGTAAAGGATTCGAGAAACTCTTAACTAAAATTAAGCAAGGCAACCTATTTGTTCTTTACCAAGGCACTTCAGCTACTATTGCTTCAACCTTTTTGAGTCATTATCCGTGGTTTCTAGTCTATCATTGGTTGGATCGTTTAGTTCCAACAGATAATCATCTGCGAACATACACTGTCTTACGACATGGATCAATCGGATTCGTTGCCACTGCTTTCTCTGACACTGTTTCTAACTTCCTCCGTATTGTCAAGACTATGAAACAAACATTGGCAGCGACTGAGCACATCACTGTGTCATATGAAGAAATAATAGTTCAACTGTACAAAACAGGCGGATTGAGTTCACTTGTCACAAGAGGATTAGGGACTCGCATCATTGCGAATGGCCTTCAAAACTTTATATTCACAGTAGTGTGGAAGCTTCTCCCTTTGTATATAGACTCAAGAAATAAGAGGAAGGATAGCGAAAGTATATCGATAGCAGAAGAAGAAACTGTAGATAATACCGAGGAGAGTTAGATACTGTGTGAAATTGAAGTAGACTTGTAAATATGTTTTGTTATTCTAATGTTAATATAATTTCATAACAAATCTCTTATTTCATTTGGATTATGTTTATCGAAGATGATATCATTAATGGTTCAGAGTATAGAGTATAGCTTAACTTTACAAGAATTAAAGACAAAGAAATCTAGACAATCACATGAGAAGCGTATCTCGCTCTCTAGTAACTCTAGTTATTAATGGGAAAACTTGAAAGATCAAAAATGATATTATCGGTAGGAAAAATTATCGAGCGTCCATTACGATCGAAGAGGAAATCAAATTTAATTGAGATCATAGAAAATAGGTTTCGGAGAACAAAGAACTTTCTACAATAGAAGAGACTTATAGACAAGTCCCTCAGAAATAAAGCACTTAGAAGTCTCGTAGAAGTATCTCCTTTCGCCTCACAAAAAGTCCCTTCAGCAGAGCCTTCTGCTCAGATCTGAGTTGTGCTGCAATAGTTTCAGTTGTAGCTTTCTTCCATTGCTCTCGCGTGTATCCATACCACTCATAAGGAGAAACAAACTCGGAAAATAATGTTTCCTTCGGATAATGCGTCACACTCTTCCATCTCTCTATCTGGGTCACTGTATGGATCAAGTTATAGATATTCTTCACCAAGAAGACTGAGCTCACTGCATTGTATTTGATCCATAAAACCACACGCAACACAATCGCACCAGAATCAATGAGCACTCGGAAGGTTCTGAGGTAAGCATTCCATCTGACGAGATCGAGAGGAGTGTCATCATGGCCACCAGATAACGTCACCTGCAAGGCAAAACACTGACAACCATTAATAATCTCCAGGAGACAAAATAATACGATAGCTCCATTCACACTGGCCGGAAGATCATTTGCTGCAAGTTCCATTAAAGTAGCACAACTCAAAACATCCAAAGCACCTTCAGTCATTGTAGCAGTTGCAATCAGTTTAATGGTTGGATCATGTATTCCGTGATAACTAAGGAAATATGGGAAAAGTGATAAGTAAAGAATCTATACACTTCATGAAGGAAACACACTTACTTGTTGGGCACTGCAGTGAATTCTTTGCGGAAGAGCATATAGCCCGTCGACCAATAAAGATTGTAGAAAGCTATTGGAATTACTGCGAGAGACACACACATCAAAGCTTCATTGTAATCATCTCCAGTCTCTGAAAGATCGTTATAGTGATAATAAATGCCTGGAATTCTTGCGAATAATAAACTGCAAAGCATTGCACTTCCTAAACCTATCGCTAAAGTTGAAGGGAAAGCTAAGAATTTCTCCCTCGGAAAAATAAGCCAGCTGGTATCATTTCTTTCCTGTCAAAGAAGCATCTGCATAAAAGTATATACAATAGAACCCGAAATGCTTACCGATTTTATATGAATATTCTGACAATAGACAAAGAAAATCACAAGTAAAATTAAATCAAACACTAAATTAACAATCCATTTAGTCGATGCAGAAGTTGTATCGACAAGGATTGCCGTCAGAGAGACACTAATAATAAGATAAAAGATCGTAAACAACCATCTCAAAATTCTTAATTGAGTCGCTCTCTTTGGTAGATGAATAGTAAAATACTTTAAATCAAATATTCTTGTATTCCTAAAATATATCAAAGAGAGAAGAAATCAACATTAATCAGTGTAAATCGAAAAAAGATGAAAATTTTGAATTTTTACCATTTTCGACTTGATGTGGAAGAATACTTTGCATAAGCCATACCAAAAGAAATTAAGAAAAAGAAATTTTTCAACATCATTTCTTGTTGTAAACTATCTAACTGATCATTCGACCACAGAACAATACGAAGGATCGCCGCATAGAAATCAGCTCCAGCCATTATCATGATGACAATTGATCTAACCGCGAGAAAAAGAAATTGTAACTAGTGATGTTATAAACATAGCTACCATACCTTAGTCTGACTGCTTGTAAAGTGCGATCAACAGTCATCTGCTTGGCGAGTTGTAGAGGGTAGGTAACAAATAAAGGATAGATCGGAGAAGTTGGTTTAAGATGAGCAATTAACATCAGTCCGATCCTTGCTCCAACACTTAAATACCAGATCACCATTAACGCCCTCGCAGCATTGGCAGTAGTGTCAGCGAGGGTGGAATCATCCAATAACTCGAATATAGTAGAACCATCAATGGCATCCCAACATACTGAAACCACTTCCAACTAATTGAGAAATCGATGAAAAAATTAGAAGGAAACAATAAAAAATACTTACTTCTAAGATGGTTCGCATCGGATCAATGCGGTTCGCTGGTCGAATGATACGATGCAACGCCAACAACGTTATACTTGCAAATCGTAAAATCTGCAAAATCGTATCTTGAGTATAGAACCCGCTCTTGTTCAGCTCTGAGCTCCTCCCTGCTACTGTTGCTGCGAAGATTGCATAAGCGATTCCTTCCAACACACAAGCCACGATCAGACAGTAGATCGCTCGATCATCGATATCATCTGCTTCATCATCAGGAGTGCAAACTCCATTTCTCATCTCCACATTCTTCGCACTGGACATTCGAGACTTCCTTGTGTACCAACGAGACAAGAGAACCAAGATGATTACAGCCACGACCAAAAGAACAATCACAGCAAAGGCACCGGAACTCAACTGTTCGTTAGCGGCGCTAAGCATCATAATGAACTGCACAGTGTGAATGATTAAAAAAATCACGAACCAAGGCTCAGAAAAGTTATTTTTGTGATAAATGAGACTTTCAGGTTCTCCTAGCATCAAAGTGCCAGAAGAAGGGAGGGATAAAGAAGTTTTGGGTAAAGTAAATTTCATTCTCATAACAGAGCCACCTCTCAAAGGCTGGCCTTCATCCTCTGATAAGTCATCGAAGGGATTTGTGCTTTTGTTTTTACTTTCCTCGAGTATATGTTTCGATTCGTTAACTGTCTGTGTTGAGGTGGGATTAACATTTGTGGCAGAATATGTTCCATCTTCGAGAGATTTTATCTCTCTTCTTGGTGGTGGGGGTGGTGGTGGAGGTCGAGGCTTGTAAGAGGGTGGAGGGGGTTGTATGCTCTCCTCTACAACTTCCGCAGGTAATGCAGTATAGGCTTGTCGCTTCGGGGGAGGAGGAGG